>MU223868.1:69775-104839 GCA_018584345.1 Thuja plicata | reverse complement strand
ACAAGGACTTTTACATGAGCAAGGTGAATTGTTTCATTTACTTTGTTTATTCCAGAAATTTCAATTATATATTTGAGGTTAATTCCAAAACTGGGGTTTGACCAAGGCAAACCCCTCCCCCAACAAACAAACCCTTTTTTATTGTAGGTACAGGTTCGGAATAGCAGATCGGGACGGAGATTCGGATACCCTTTTCAGAAAACTTCTGGGATCTGAAAATAGAATTTTAGTTTGAGACTTTTTAGGTTGATTGTGACCTAGGTTGCAATCAGAAATTCTGGGAAATGGTGACATTGACTTGAGGGTGCAAATTGGAACTGTCTCAGAATGGAAAAAGATTTCTGGGTTTTGTCCGTCTCTGCATTTCTATTCCAGATCTAGTCTTGGATTTTCTAGAAACTCAACACAGGCCTCAAAAAATAGCATTCTTTGATCTGCAATATTTCAAAGTTAGTGCATTTCTCCTATTTCATTCAATTAAGGTTTTCAATCTATTTAAAGCACATTCAAATCAAATTAATCAATCAAACACGTGTAATTAAGATCTTCCTTCCTTATTCTTGTTTCCAAATGATTGATTCATTTATGCATTGATCCTTCCTTTTGGGTTAATCAACTTGGATCTTTCATTTGCATATCTAAGGATAGAAGTAGAGCATGTTATTTACCCCCATAACACAATACTCAAATGTAATATATCAACATGTACACCATTTCTTATGTTGCATTTTGGTGAACCCGCAATAGACAACTCTTTCTTTTTGGTGTTAGATTTACATCTTTTATAGTAGATCTTGCATGCATATTAGATTAGATTTCTTGTATGTTTTTGCATTTAATTTCAAGAATTAAAATCAAACATTTTTTTTTCTAAATTAGTTCATTTGCATTACGTTGGTGTATGAGATTTACCACTTCTATTCCTACTTATAGTATCCCGGTTAGAAGAATCCGTAGACTCATGGGTTCCTTTGATCCCGAATCTTCCTCTCCTTTCTGTAGGATCCTGGATGACAACTTGAATACTTATGATTCCAATCCTTCTATGGAGCATAACTCTTCTCACTCATCTCATGATGAGGATTATGCTTTAAGAGTTCATCATGAACAAGTGCAAAAACTTTCAACCGAACTTGATAAAATGGGAAATTGGCTTATCCAAGAAAACCATAATCAAGATTTCATTCAAGCTATAGATGCTCTTAAGAAAGTCCTTCGTGATAGTGATCAAGGTTTTAATTTCTTGCATGGTATCACTCATCTTATGCATTCAAATGTTAAACCTTTAGCTCAAGAGGCTCAAGATCTAGGATATACTCCTCCTATCATTAGTCAAGGACCTTCTTCTATTCCTTTATCTAGCATTCCTACTTATACTCCTCCTTTGATGACTACATCTCTCCCCATCTCATCTATTCTTGTGAGTGTTCCACCGGTATCTTTACCTACCTCACAACCTTCATATCATAGTGTACCTTTTACTTATACTAATCCCCATCCAACCATGGTTCCAAATGTTCCACCAATTGTATCTTTTATTCCTGCTACTTCCTACACTTTTCCTAGTGTTCCTAATGTTCCTGTGCCACCTGTGTCTTCTAATGATTCCACAATTATCAGTTTGGCTCAGACTGTGTCATCTTTACAACAAAAACTTGCATCTTTAACTCAATCCAAGTTTAGCATTCCTACATGTGACATGGGTAGTCCCTTATCCTTAGACATTATTCATGCTACTATTCCTCAACAAGCCAATATGCCTTGTCTAGGGAATTACAATGGTAAAGGCGATCCTGATACTCATGTTAAAACATTCCAAATCCTTTGTACTAATTATGCTCATGACCATAGGATTTTAGCTAAACTATTTACTAGAACCTTTTTTGATAAGGCTTTGCAATGGTATTGTTCTTTACCTCCTTATTCCATTGATTCTTTTCCTAAACTTTCTAATACCTTCATTCAACAATTTCAAAATAACATTGGTCCACAAGTTTCCTTAACTGATTTAATGCATTCTAAACAAAACATTAAGGAAAAATTGACTAATTTCATAGGTAGATTTAAACATTCGTATGCTCAGATTTCTTATCTTGTTCCTGATATTGATATTCAACACATGTTTATTTCAAATTTACAAAAGGATATTAGAGATAAGATTCTGCTTACTGAATTTAACTCTTTTCAACAACTTTGTGCAACACTTCATCATTATCAATTACAAGTGAGTCAATTTGAGAGAAACACTCTAATGGATCCTGTTCCAGTTGATAAGAGTGACAATGCTCCTAATCCTAATAAATTTCAGAAACCTAACAACTACATCAAGATTAATAAACAAACGAATGTGGTTGCTGATCAAGTTGTTGTTGCATCTCACAATGCCACTTCTGCATCCACTACTTTCTGTATGAATCATACATTTACTCCTCTCTCTGAATCTTTACATTCTATTATGATTAGGTTGTTAAGTGATAATATGATTACCTTGCCTCCTATTCAACCTTTCCTTCCTACTACTATAGCTTCAAAATCCTTTGATTCTATAGCTTTTTTCCAATACCATCGCCAGAATGGCCATGATACTGAAAAATGTTATTCTCTAAAGCATAGGGTTTAAGACTTAATTAATTCCAATGCTTTATCTGTTGATAATTTTGATGGTAATGGGAACAAATCTATCTCTCCTCCTAATCAAAACCTTCAAATCCACACAAATCCTTTACCTACACATGATACTAATACCATCGCTCAACCATCTTTTATGGATATCGTTTACGATTCAAAGATACATGATCTTAATCACATTGTTAATCATGTGGAGAGGGTTGTTGTATCTCAACCTATTGTTCAAGATCCTTCACCTTCACCTCAACTTCCAGTTCTTCCTAAACCTCATAAACAAACTAAGGATAAGCAACCTCGGGAACTTTCAATTACCTTTAATGACTCTGAGACTATTAAGGCTCCTGATGGTCCCCTTTATATTTATGCTAGGATTGCTAAGATACCTATGCGTGGTTGTCTTGTTGATCCCACATCTTTAATCAATGTTATTACTGAGGAAAATCTTTTTATGAAAGGCCTACAACGTGATTTTTATGATCCATCAGATGCATGGATCCAAACTTGTAATGGTTTTCTCTATCCTACACTTGGTTCTATTAACTTGCCTGTTGAACTTTGTGGCAAGGTTGTAGATACTACCTTCATCATTATTCCTACATCTGATCAATTTCAAGTCAAATTTGGTTTACCATGGATAACTGCTATGCATGCTATTGCTTCTCCTATTCATAAATGTCTTAAGTTCATTCATAATGGGGAAGTAAAAATGATTAATCATAGTTTGTATCAACCTTCTAGGCCTAGATATTGTGCTACTCTTGACTTATTTTGGCCCTCATTACCTAATTCATGTCCTCCTCGCCTTGACAACCTTTTTCTCTCATATCAAGCCTATAAACATTGCAAGATTGTTGAGTTAAGCATGCCTCAGATAGATCTTAACCGTGGTCTTTTGCCCACTCCTTATATACTTCCTTTATCAATTACTGCTAACTCTATTACTCAACCTCCTAGTGTTTCTTCTCAGCCTATTGTGAATCCTACCAATCCTCCTACATAATCTGTGAAGGAATTAGTGGTTATTCCTCCTAGTTCTCCACATGTATCAAACAAATCAAAACGTAATAAATCTGCTAATGAATGTCGTAAGAAGCGTAGAGCTAATGCTAGGGTCCATGCTTCTCTTCTTCAAAATTCTTTATCTTCTTTTTATCAACCTATAAATGATGTGCCAAAAAAAGTCAATATTCACAATGATATTAAAATGACTGAGTATGATGATCCTACTCACATCTTAGATCCCATTTTAATTAATCTTGATGAGGAGGATACTTTAGATGATCCTATTGATCTTAGTGATGAATATGAGACCATTGATCTTGACACTGATTTACCTCATATGCTTTCAACTCAATTGACAATTACACCTATTATCGAGCAATGTGATTCTCAAGAGGATCCTTGTTCAGAACTGGCTATTATTCCTACTGTATTGGATATAGTCCCTCTTGTGAGTTTCCCACCTTCCCTAAATGATATAAACCGAGATGGGGAGAGTAGGAGATGCGCATGATTAGCTTATCCTTCATGGTTCTACTTTCATTGGGGAATGATGTCAATTCATTTGCAATAATATCATATCTATATGTACATGTTATCTTATGATCATACTAACCCCACAGTAGGTAGATCCTTTCTGCGTTCTTTGTATGTTTATGTGATATTTCCCTTTATTTGTCTTCAGTTGGGGGCATCTCATAGTGGAAACGTAATTAGTAGATTTGTTTATGTTTTTGTCAAAGCCATTTCTCTTGTTAAAGTGTTAGCAATGACTTTAACATGGGGGCATATGCTCTACTCACTTTTTGCACACACGCACGTTCAAAATATTTTCAAAAACTTAAAACTTTTTCCCTTTATGGATTAAAGGCTAATCCTTAAAGCAAGGACATTTTACTTTTTAGGATCTCTTGATCCCTCCCATTTAAATTTACATGGATCCCTTGATCCCTCCAATTTCAATATACAATTTTTTGATCCCTTAAGGTCAAAAGGTGTCCTTAAGAACGGATCTCCTTGATGGGTTGACTAGTGAGTAGCCACATTCACTAGGCGGTTCAACTCCATCTTTCCAGTTACACTTTTTTACTTTTATGGTTCACAATGGGACATAAGTTCTCATTGGGAAAGGTAACCATACCCTCTCTCTCTCCTTAACTGGTGATGTCTCTCTTATCATGATCTTAGGGTTGATAAAGACTTAAGTCCCTTAGGGGATTGAGGATTTCTTTGTCCCTTTTGATTCCAATAAGATTATCTATTCTTTATGATCTCCTTTACCAAGAGTTTATATTGAGTCCATACTCTTGCTAAAGTGGGGACTAAATGTATAGTCAGAAAATGGAAGCACTTCCATGGTAGACTGGTTTAGCCTTTCGGCTAAGTGGTTTGGGGTCATGTCAAGCACCTTGAATGGGTTACTGGCTTTGATCTGGCTTTATCCCCCTATTCTGCCCCTTTTCCACTCTTTCCAGCCTATTTTTGGCAACCCAGACTGAGAAACTGGGACTTTGGCCTTAAGGTCAAGGTCGACCTTGACCTTGACCTAGGTCACAATTGACCTTTTTCAAGTCCGGGGCCCAAATTCTAGAATCTCAGGGTTTTTGGATGTCAGTCTTTGGAAAAAGTTAATTCCCGCTTTCGGGTCAGCTGTTTCAGACTTCGGGAAAACAAATCCTAAATTATATTTAACATAGGTCCTCTTCTAGGGGCATGGGTCCAATTAGAATTTAATTCTCCTATGTCGACCTCTCTAGAAGATTGTGCCCTAATTTCATATAAAAGGAATCCTTTCTCTCTCATTTTCGCTAAGACTCTCATTTTCTCTAATCATTACCAAACATCAAGAAGCAAAAGCATAATCAAGAATCCTAAGACTTTCAAGACTTGAAGAGTGAGATCCAAAGGTGAAGAAGCGAGATTTGAAGCAAGCCAAGTAGCCATTGAAGCATTCATCCATTCTCAAAAACTTCTCAAGCATCCATTTTCATCAAGGAGATCCATTGGTGACCATTGAAGGATTCAAGCTCCATGGAGCCCTCTTGTTGAAGATTTCTCCATCCACATTCCTCCAAGCCTCTTCCAATTCAAGGACCCATTCAAGATTGGTGTTGAAGATCTACAAAGCAATTTTTTGAAGACATCCTACATTCTACATTCTATTGGTGCATCCATACTTGTGGATTCAAGGATTTGAATCCTCCACAAGGAATTTTACATGACCAAGGTGAATTGTTTCATTTACTTTGTTTATTCCAGAAATTTCAATTATATATTTGAGGTTAATTCCTAAACCAGGGTTTGACCAAGGCAAACCCCTCCCCCAACAAACAAACCCCTTTTTTCTTGCAGGTATAGGTTCAAAACAACAGATCGAGACGGAGATTTGGATACCCTTTTTGGAAAACTTTTGGGATCCGAAAATAGAATTTTAGTCTGAGACTTTTTAGGTCGATTGTGACCTAGGGCACAATCGGAAATTTTGGCAAATTGTGACATTGACTTGACGGTCCAAATTGGAACTGTCTCAGAATGGAAAAATATTTCTGGGTTTTGTCCATCTCTGCGTTTCTATTCCGGATCTTGTCTTGGATTTTCTAGAAACTCATCACAGACTTCAGAAAACAACATTCTTTGATCTACAATATTTCAAGGTTAGTGCATTTCTCCCATTTCATTCAATTAAAGTTTTCAATCTATCTAAAACACATTCAAATCAAATTAATCAATAAAACATGGGTAATTAAGATCTTCCTTCCTTATTCTTGTTTCCAAATGATTGATTCATTTATGCATTGATCCTTCCTTTTGGGTTAATCAACTTGGATCTTTCATTTGCATATCTAAGGATAGAAGGAGAGCATCTTATTTACCCCCATAACAATATTCAATTGTAATATATAGACATGTATACCATTTCTTATGTTACAATAGCTATAGAGATTGAGAAAGAAGAATTGGAAGTTGTTGCTTTAGAGATGAAGAAGAAGGTTGAATTTATGAGGAAATATACTAGGCCTTCTCATGCTAGTTCTGAGGTAGATGTAACATCAAATGCCAGGGCATCTACTTCTCAGACTGATAATCCATTTCAAAGGAGACCAAGCTATACAAAAAGTTACAAGCAATTTTCTTTTCTTGGTATTCCTGGTTATCCTAATGCAGTCCCAAATGAAATTACAGATAGACTTCCCAAATTTATTGGAAATAATTTCATTACTTGTGAGGAGAATTTGAAGAAGTTTATTGATATGATGGATGATTATGAGATCGTACGTGAGGATGTATTCATGAAACTTTTTCTTCAGTCTCTAGTTGACGATGCTAGGGACTGGTTTAGTGGGTTACCTTATGATTTTGTGGGGTCTATGGATGAGATAAAGGATTGTGTTAAGGAGCAATATGGTGACAAGAAAAATGAGGGATTCATGTTGAATGAGCTCAATAACATCAAGAAAAATCCAAATGAGGATTTTTTTGAACTCAACATAAGATTTCAAAGGGCCATGCATAAAATTTTCCAAGTTATGAGGCTTGATAATAAGGTTTGTATTTCCACCTATCTAAATGATTTTATTCTAAAATGGGATATCTTCTTAGAGACAGTAATCCTAGAAACATATAGAAGCTTACAAAAGAGATGTTAACATTGAGACTAATAGAAGAGTGTCAGGAAAATTGGGTAGAAGGGAAGAATAGAATCTTTCTAGGAAAGAATTAGATAGGCCTTCTAATGTGAAACCTAAAGAGGAGGTTAATATGATGCAGATTCTAAATGCCATACAAGATTTGAAGTCAGGATAAAATATAAATAATAGGGCTCCAAATAATGATAAGCCATCCTTTAGTAATTTTAATAGACATACAAGGATGCAAAATTACCCATATACCACCCAGTGGAAGGATGGGAAACCTATTTTCCCACAAAGGAAAGACAAGCTTGATGATAAGACTCTTGATCCTCTACAAAGAAGCTCTATTAATATGTGTGATGATGTTTCATTGTGTATAGCTTGTCAATCCCCACACAATCCAGACTATTGTGTTGTTGCCTTAAATATATCTGCAAAGGAAGCATAACAAGAAGGGGAAGAGGAATATGAATTGTATGATGACAGTAGTTGTGCAATGACCTTTTCACACTTGAAAGGTGAAGAAGAATCTGATGATGATGAAATGAAATCCAGGATATGGTTCCATCTGATGATGATAAAGAAGAAGAAGAGATTGATGACATAAGGTGTAATGTTGCAAGGGGTAAGGAACCCATTGTATTAAGAAGACCTTTAGATGAAGAGATTGCACAAATCACTGCAGACATGGTTACTCAAGCAAGGAGTAATTATAATTTGAGAAATAGAATAGTTGGTAGTGCTAATGGAAAACCATCTAGTATTTTTATTAAGGAAAACAAAGTGGACACTAAGTAGACATAAGAAAAGGAAAAGCTTGCTGAGGGTGTCAAAAGAATAAAGGTTAGGAAAGAGGATAAGTCAAATGGTCCAAATGTTGTCTATAAGGTAAAACAAAGATGCCTGAGATAAATGTTTCTCCTCTTTAGAAGGATTATAAAAGAATTGAGCCAAGCTTGGTTATTCAAGTTGAAGATGGAAATGTTGTTACTATGAAACAAGACAGCTCTGATATAATGTACACCCCTGTTGATATGGGACAATTGTTATCACAGATCACTATTAAGGTTCCATTATTGGAAATGATGAGGATTGAGGAACATAAAGAAAAGACTTTGACATGGGTAAATAGCACTTCTTCCTCAAGGATTCAGAAGCCAAAAAATAATGAGAAAATGGGAAATATAAAAGTTAAATATGACAATAAGGGGAGAGAATCAAAAGAAATTGTTTCAAAAATCCTTCAGATTTATTTGAATACAAATCATGTAAATACTCCCTTGGGAGCTGTGGATCCCTTTTTCTTGACTGTAGTTATCAATGGTAAGATGTTAAAAAATTTCATGATAGATTCATGAGCATCTAACATTGTTATGCCGGTAGAGATAATGAAGTCAATGGGATTGTCGGTTGATACTTCCCATGGAAGATGTCAGGAAATGAATTCTAGAGAGGTACCTATCATAGGTACTATTAAAGTTATGCCTTATAGACTTGCTGCATACCCAGAAAAGGTGCTAACAATGAGTGTCTTAGTGGTTGATATTCCTCCCCAATATAGAATGCTACTATCAAGAAAGTGGAGTGCTTCAATGGGAGGAAGTATTCAATGTGACTTATCTTTTGCAACTTTTGATATTGCTAGTAAAAGTGTTAAGGTATCCAAGCAAACTAGAACTCCCCACATGATTGAGGAAAGTGGGGATAATAATATGAATTGTTTCTTGGACACTGATATTGGATCTTTCCATGCGAAAGATAGGAAGGTTGACGGAGAAGTCCAACATGTACTTTTATCCGAGGAAACGGATAAACTAGAAGACCAACATGACTTATGGACAATGTATTTTGATGGTGCAATCTCAAAAGGAGTTGGTGCAGGAGTTTTGTTGATAGCTCCTAGTGGGAAGACCTTCAAATTATCATTTAATTTGTTGTTCGCATGCACCAATAATATTGTAGAGCATGAGGCTTTGTTAATAGGGTTAATGTTAGCCTCAATACATAAGATAAGAAATCTCAGAGTAACTGAAGACTGTGAATTTTTAATTTCTCAAATAAGATTGAAGTATGCTTCAAAGAATCAGAGACTAAAGCAATACAGAAACATTGTTTGGGATGAAGTAGAAAATTTTGATGCATTTGGCATTGAACGGATGGATAGAAATCAAAACAAAATGGCAGACTTGCTGGCCAATATTACTTTGAGGCTAGAAGATATCACATTTGCAGGGATCTCCAAAATAGAGGTTCAATCCAAACCTTCCATACCAAACAATATTGAAAGTTGGAAGGTCTCTGAAGATAATTTGGATATTCTGAGATTTTTATATTGTGAATCAAACCTTGGAAATAAAGAGATGGATTTCAGTGGATATGTGGAGACCTTGGATGGTAAAGATACTATTTTAGGTAAGGAGGTTCTTCAATTGAAATCAAATAAGTTTCCAAAGGGATTGGTTGTGCTTGAGAAAACTTTTGATAATAAGGACAAAGCCTATTCTACAAGGACCATGAACAAGCCAAAGGCTTTGGAAGAGGTGAATTTAGGGAAAAGTAAAGCTCCTAAAAAGATATATATTGGTAAAAAGTTGTCTCCTAAACTTAGAGAGTTGTTAGTTGATCTTATCGAGAAATATAAGCATGTTTTTGCATGGGGTTGTGATGATTTGAAAGCATATAGAGAAGATCTCTTCCAACATGAGATTCCTTTGAAAGAAGGCACAAAGCCCTTCAGACAAAAGTTGAGACCTGTTAATCCCACCCTAGCACCAAAGATGCAATAATAATTGAAAAAGATGAGGGATGCTAGAATTATAAAACCTATTAGACATTCAACATGGGTGTCAAATTTGGTACCATTGAGAAAGAAAAATGGTGACATCAGACTCTATGTAGACTTCAAAAATTTGAATATCAATTCATTAAAGGGCAACTATGGTCTTCCCAATATGGAAGCCATGCTACAAAGAATCACTGGATCTAAATTGATGTCAATGTTGGATGGATTTTTAGGATATAATCAGGTCATGTTCAAGGAATCAGAATAATTCAAGACTGCATTCACCACACCTTGGGGAACTTATGTATATGTCAGAATGCCTTTTGGCTTGACAAATGTTGGGGCAACCTTTGAGAGAGCCATGGATGTGGCATTTGCGGATTTCATAAATGAGTTTCTAGCAATCTACCAAGATGATCTTACAACCTATTTAGTAAGGGAAGATCAACATTGTGGTCATCTTGAGAAAAAATTTGTGAGGGCATTGGAATATCTAGTTTCTTTTAACCCAAAGAAGTGTGTTTTTGGGGTCACAAAGGGAAATATTTTAGGGCATATTGTATCTAAATATAGAGTTAGGATTGACCCTGAAAGGATAGATGCAATTTATAGAATTCCTCAGCCCATGAATGTTAGAGGCATTCAATCTTTCTTTGGACAGGTAAATTTCTTGAGAAGATTTGTTACAAACTTTGCAGAAACTAGTATTCCAATTTCAAAAAACATGAAGAAGGGAGCTAAGGTGGAATGGAATGAATGAGCATATGAGCATCTAAGGCCTTCTCAGGTATTAAACAAGTTATCAAATATGCTCCTATTTTGAGAACACATGATTATAGTAAGCCTTTGCAGATCTTCTCCTTTGCTTCATACAATATTGTTGTTGCAGTATTGTTACAAAAGAATTCAGAGGGATTTGAACAACCCATTTCCTTTTTTAGTAAGTTTTTACAAGCATCAGAATTAAAGTATGACATCGTGGAAAAATAATCATATTCTCTGGTTAAAGCTCTCAAAGCTTTTACATGTTATTTGGTAGGAGTAACTATAATTGCTTATGTGCCTAGTGTTGTTGTGAAGGGCATTCTAGTCCAACAAGAAGTTTTAGGAAGGAGGTGTAGATGAATAAATAGGATCCAATAATTTAATATTGATATTCATATCACAAAGTTGGTCAGAGGCCTAGAACTTGCAAAACTTATGGCTCAGAGCAATTTAGATGCTAATCATATAGACATGCTAGACTAAGAGAAAAGGCCTTATATTTGTGATATGGATTGTTTTGAATGGTATAGGGATATTATTGAATGCCTGCAGAAAATGATATTACCTCCTAAAATGGATGAAAATAGGAGGATAATAGTTAAGTTGCATGCTATTAAATATGCAATAATTCAGGGTCAACTATGGTGGAGGAGCAATGAAGGAGTATTGCTCAAATGTGTAGACTATGACAGATCCAAGAACTTGTTGGAACAAATGCATAATAGTGCATGTGGGGTCTATTACATGGCTAAGAATATTGCACATAAGATTACAAGATCTAGTTTCTAATGGCCTACTATCTTCAAGGATGCCCATAATTATGTTAAAAGATGTGATGCTTGCCAAAGATTTGCAAGTAAGCTTAAGTTTGGTGGGATTTTTCCCTTGAAGCCTGTTACAGTTGAGGCACCTTTTCATAAATGGGGAATGGATTTCATTGGGGAGATTCCTAGAAAGTCTAGTGGGGTTCATTCATGGATCCTGGTGGCAAATAATTATTTTACCAAGTGGGTTGAAGCAATTCCCACCAAAAGAGCCACTAGTAAAGTTGTGATTGATTTCATGTTACATAATATCCTCACTAGGTTTGGTTGTGCAGAGACTATTGTGGTAGACAATGCAATGTGTTTTAGGTCTAAAGAATTTATTATTTTCTACCAACAGTATGGGATCTAGGTTTCTTACTCTTCCCCATGTCACCCTAAGGGGAATGGTCAAGCTGAATCCAATAATAAGAGCCTAATAAAGATTTTGAAGAGAGTGTTGGATAAGAACAAGAGGGCCTTGGATTCAAATTTGCAACAAGCATTGTGGGATGATAAAGTGATAGTGAAAAAGGTCATTGGTTGTGCGCCTTTTGATTTGGTAGATGGTATTCATGCTAGGTTGCCACAAAACAACTTGTTGAAGATGTACAAATTTGTCCAAGAATATGATGAGGAATTAGATTATGACATGAGGATCAGAATGGATGATTTGATACAATTGGATGAATCAAGAAGGGAAGCACATGATATAAATGTTAGGTTGCAGCTGCAATGTAAGGATTTGTATGCTAGAAGAACCACTGTAAGAAGTTTTGAGAGTGATGACTTGGTCCTGATGTGGAATGCTAGGCTAGAGGACAAAGGAAAACATTGTAATTTTGATCCTATCTGGATAGGACCATACATTATTGATATTAAATGGGGTTCTGATTCTTACATTCTTAAAGATTTGATTGGAAATGCTCTGGAACTGATAGTTCATGGACAGTTCCCAAAGTTCTACTTCTTTTGAAGTTCTCAGTATCTATGAGCAGCAGGTTTGTACATATTCTTTGTTTTAGTTGTCTATTGTAGGTTTGTTTCCTTTTTGTTAGTGGTTTTCTTTTCCCTGAGGTTCTGGAATCTTACTATGCCTACAAGAGGCATACATCCCCAGTTAGAGCCACTATTAGGCCTGATCAATTATTTGCTTAAATGGAGTTCCTCTAGCATCTTTTTGTAAGTTTTTTGGGCCTGGTTCTTAAACCCTACAAGCCTTCATTAGGCCCTTGGTTCCTTTTATTCAAAAAACCCTAAACCCTTTGGCATGTTATAAAATGAAGTTACTTTTTATGTCACTTAAGTCACTTAAGGGTCACGTGTTTAGGTTTTTGTTGAGCGGGGCCACATCTTTAATTATTCCTTAAGTCCTAGTGGGGTTTTATTTTTTCGTAAGTCTAATGTTCCCGCAGTGATTTTTTCCTTTTCACATCTGTTGAGAAGCTTCCTTTTCATCTGACGGTTGGCATGATCCCTTGATTGCGAGATGCAACTACTTTATCTTTCAAGGCATCATGTTGTGATGCCAAGTGTACTGATGTGATCAAAGATGAAGGAAAGTTGATGGGACCAAAAGATTTATTTTCATCGCATGATGTGCATGATCCTATGGATGTAAAGATGCAGGATGTTATACATCATGGGTTTGCGATAGGTGGACAAGTGGAAATTTGGCCGATCTAAAGAAATTTAAAGTTAATGCATATGTATCTTGATCAGATGGTTGGCGCTAAGCCTCAAACAAAAGGTGATCAAAGGATACTCATAGAGGCATTGCGACAGAGCGATGCATGTCCGGATCAAATCGTTGGCTCACAGGTAACTTAAAAGGTGATCTATGGCTGTGTCTTAAAGTTGCATAAATATTTGAATATCAGCCATCGATGGAGATTTCCATGCCACTTGTAGCCATTGCAACCGATTTTCAAATTTTTAAATTATATTTGTCAGGGTTTCAAAGCAGTAGACTGTGTCTTATATGATAGAGAAATAAATTTATCAATCTGATCTTCTAGGTTGCATTCATGTAGTTCCAAGATGCTGATAGGATGGAGATCTAATGACTCAAAATGCCTTTATATTGTGTAGTGATGTTGCGGGGTTTATGATCAGATCTGCAAATAAGTTGTAACTTTTAGATGGCGCCTTTTCTCATCTACATTTATCTTGGGTTTTCTTCCAAGTCCTAGTGGTTGGAGGAGTTATTTCTTTGTAATTTAGGAGTTTATTTCTTTGTAATTTGGATGACGCCTTGTCTCCTCTACATTTATTGCACAAGAAGGAATAAATAGAAAGGGTTTCAACTTGATGGCATACCAGTTTAGTGGTTGGAGGAGTTATTTCTTTGTAATTTAGTTAGTTTCCCTAACCCTAAATGATCTGAGGCTTGTTGCAATCCCTATTTTCTATAAAGGGATTTCCAATATCATTTAGTAAGAGCTGGATAATTGGGAAAGGTACAGGAAGGCATTAGGATTCATACTTGTTTCCAGTCAGGGATATAGCAAATTGGTTTTTAGACTGTATTAAGATAGAGTAGAAAGTTTTATGATCTTTTGCATATTATTGAATGGTGTAGTTCCTCAATCAAATTGATACAGAAACTTGATTCATCATACTTAATATAAGCCTTCTCATATTTAAGTCTCTCCTTGGTGTTTACCTTTTGAGTTGTGAGTTTTATGACTCATTGCATAGAATTGTTTTATGCATATGTTGTTAGTTCTTAGATTTGATCTAGGATCAAATTAAATGATTTGAATATGACATAGGATCATTTGGTTTGTCTACATAGGGATATTGTAAGAAGTGTATGGTTTGGGTTACTTGTATTTATGGTTATGAGTCTTTCCAAGTACATTGGTTTTAGTTTTCAATATTTGCATTGAGGTATTGCCCAATGGATAAGGAACTGATCAAGAACTAGTACTTTCTATTGAGATACATGTTTGATTGGGTTTGGCTATATTCTCCTCACTTTAAACATCAAAACCATTTTAAAGTTATTTCATGTTTCATGGTTGTTGGTTGTATGTCTTGCATGGTAATGGAGAGTCAATGAATGTGTGGTTATCATTTAGTACTTTCTTACAATTATATGTTGTTTAAAATCTAGAGTTATAAGGAGTTGTAAAGAGTTGTATGTTAAGATAGATTAGGTGTACCCTACTTGGTTTTACAGAGCCAGAAGTGGAGAGGGAAGTATTGTCTCTATAGTTCATCCAGTTACTTTAAAGAGCTTCCCATACTTGGAGCTAAACACTCTTAAAAAAATCTCAAGGTATATTGGTAGCTTTGTAAAGCATAAACAGTTTAAAACACCAACAAAATCATTGTTGACTTGACTGATAACCAACTGGGAATCACAATAAACTCTCAGGTTCTTTATTCTCCATTGTATAGTTGTTTTTAATATGATGACTAGAGATTCATGCTCAGATGTGTTATTTGTACATGTAAAATTGAGTCAAAAAGATTTAGGAATTGCATCATTTTGCGAAGTGATGAGTTTTATTCCTACTCCTGCACCATGGTTTGTATATGATCTATCAAAGAATAAATGCCAGACTTCTATTTTCGGTTGTACAGTAAGGATTGATTCATCTGGAAACTCAGACACTATAGGTTGATGATCTAGATTTGGTGCTTTTTCCAATTGATCATAAGTAACATGCCCTTTGATAGCCTTCTAATCCACGTATTCAATATCAAACTCGCTTAAGATTATGATCCATTTAGAAGGTCATCTAGTTAATACTGCTTTACTCAACAAGTATTTTAATGGATCAATGTGTGCAACGAGATTCGTTTGATGACTTAACATATAATGTCTTAACTTTTGAGAAGCAAAGACAACTGCAAGACATGCCTTTTATATTGCTAAATAATTGAGTTCATAGCCTACCAACATTCTACTGATGTAGTAGATGGCCCTTTCCTTGACCTGGTCATCATGTTGTGTTAAAAGAACACATAGTGTTGATTATGTTGCTGATATATATATATATATAATAGAAGTGGTTTGCCTAGAATTGGTGGCACCAATATAGGGGATTTCAGTAGATAATATTTAAAAGTTTGAAAATCTTGTTGGCATTGTTCTATCCATACTAAGATTATGTCTTTATGTAGTAAGTGTTGGAACAGATGACACTTATCTTCTAGTTCGGCAATGAATCTCTTGATAGATTGTAATCTTACTTGTAGAACCTGTAGTTGTCTTAGATTTGTAGGTGGTGGCATGTCAAGGATGGCCTTAACCTTTTCTGGATCTACTTCAATTCCTTTGTGTGATACAATGAAACCAAGGATTTTTCCAGCGATAATTCCGAATGCACATTTCTTTGGATTGAGTCATACCTTGTATTCTTGCATTCTATTGAATATCTAACCCTAAATTTGTAGATGAGTTTTCCTGAGTGTTGATTTAGCCAGTATATCATTGACATAATCCTCCATTTTTTGATTAATTATATCATGAAATATTATTTTCATGGCACGTTGGTAGGTGGTACCTGCATTCTTGAGGCCAAATGGCATCACATTCTAGCAATAAGTACCCTATGCACTGAAAGGAAACTTAGTGTGCGAAAAATAATTCCCTATGCTAAAGTCCCGAGAAGAGGATCGTGCAAATTTAGATTTAACCCTTATCAATTACAGAATGATAATATAATAACATGCATACATAGAAAAAATGAGAATGACACAATGATTTACCCTGGGGAAAACCTTTCGGTAAAAAACCCCAGCACTCCAAAACCTGCACAATGTATTAATCAAAACTATTACTGTTTACAATATACTTGCAATGCAAGTTCTTCCAGGAGATAATCGACAGTTGAAGACAAATCCCGTAGCATAACAACATACCAACAATACACTAACTTCTCTACTATTTTGCAACCCTAAAAAATGCTTATATCATGCACTTCCCTTTTTAGGGCAACTTCCAAAATGCAGCCGTATTAGGGTTTTACCATTCTCCGAGAAAATAGGAACCCTACGGTTGCAGAAGAGTGTATAGTACTCAACATGATCAGTTGCCACATGTCTTGCATGTCTTCACCCATCATCAAATCTTTCACAATTAGCTCTTACAAATATTAATGACCGTCATAGGAATCTGTAATAACCGTTTCAGTCATGATTACCTTACACATTGTCCAAAGTGCACATTTGGAAAATAACCTCTACCACAAAAAAGGGATGCATAGATCCACCTAGACCAAGTTTGATAATCCTTGTCATCTTCCAAGTGGAGTGAAAACACAACATGTCCACTCAACTAAATGATAGAATGAATATCAAACTTAAATATATTATTTGCAAACAATTAATTATAAAACAAATAATATCAAATGTAAGGAAATATACAAGGTTGAGACACCTTATTCCTAACATGCACAAGTAAATGTTGTCTTATGTTGATCTTCTGGTGCATTTTTTATTTGGTTATAACCTGAGAATCCATCCATAAGTGACAACATTTGATGTCCTGATGTCAAATCTATGATGATATCAATGTTTGGTAATGTGAAATAATCTTTTGGACATGATTTGTCAAGGTCCCTAAAGTCTGGGAATATTCTAATCTGACCACAATATTTTTTAAGTGGCACCAAATTTGATATCCAGTCTGCATATGGGATGGGTCTTATGAAACCTGCATTTAAAAGTTTCTTCAGTTCAGCTTTGACATGTAGAGAAATGTGAGGATGTATATTTCTTAATCTCTATTTTAGTAGCTTTGAATTTGGCAAAAGTGGTAGGTGATGTAGTACGTGCTTTGGATCCAACCTGACATGTTAGCATAAGACCAAGAGAAGTTGATCTGTCCTTCTTTGAGAAAACCAATAAACTTTTATCTTTCATCAGGTGAAAGGGATTTCTTCAAATAGATGTTCTTAGGGTTATTTTCATCCCCTAGGTTCACTACCTTTGTGTCCTCTTATAGCAATGTTGATTGTTCTTCTTTTAAGGGAAGGAGATCCAACTCTCCATCCTCTGGTGCCTCAGAGAGGTTTTCATCCGAAGATACACCCTTTATGTTTAATTTTTCATGGTCAAAAAGTGTCTTTCAATTTTCACTTAATGACTTTTCTTTTTTCTTTCTTTTTTTAATTTTGCGACTGGAAAGAGGAGCCTCATCCCCAAAGTATACTGATATGTCTAAGTCAAAGGAGAATCCTACCGTGTGATCTCCTAATGATATTCCTTCACGAAGCCCCATGAATTCTGCAATGGCTTCATCATTTTAAAAAACATCTATGTCAGGACATCCTTGTTGGTCCCAATCTATTAACTTGGGGTAGATTAAACAAAGGTCAGTGTAGGAGGAAGACTTAGTTTGGGCAAATGGAACTACAGTGATAGTTACAAAAAATATGGAATGGGAAGTAGACACACCATCTAAGGAATGGACATCGACATGCTTATCAATATAGGGTTGATCTTCTAGGTTCATTTGGTCTAACATGTCATTGAGGTTTATGGTACTATTGGTTCGATGAGAATGTCTGGGTATAGGTGATTTAGAGTCATGTAGGGATAACCACTCATACTCGTGAGAATTAGCCATGCTAGAATGCTCATCAGCTATTTCACTTTTCACATTGTCCAAGATTGTCTGATTAAGGGTTATTTGGGAATTTATGGTTTCCACTTATGGTGGAAATAGTTGATGGAGTATATTGTTGATTGGGTTATGTACTTGATTTTTCCCCCAGTTTGATTCAAAAATATCTTGTCGGTCTACTGAAATATCTCAAAAAATTATACTAGTTCTAGCCTGACCATATCCTAGTCCTCTATTATTCCTTTGAGTTGGTGGTAAAGACAATTCTACCACTCCCTATTGTCTTGCCCCCAAACCAATTTTACCATCATATCCATATTGTTGTAGAATAGTATATCCTGGGCCATATTGTGTCATGGGTATTTGTACCATTGGTGTCTCTTGAGGATCTTGATATAACCAATTATTAATGTCTGGATCAAAGGGTTTTTCTTCTCTTAGGTCTCCCCATTTCAAAAATGTAGCTGGCGGACATCTGAATATTACTGATTATAAAACTTCAATTGTTGACACTGGTGTAGGCCTTCCATATGATCTAGGAGATAGTGGCATGTTGGTGATGGTGAAGGCTTCCTTGTAGCGGTATTCACCACACCCTTTGCCTTGGATTGATATTTTGGTTGCCTTTCTTGGTATATCCTTTGGAATGGAATCAAAAGCGAAAGGAATATTGGGTTCTTGATTTGATGGTACTTGATTGTCCGCACTGCCTCTTATAGTGTTGCAATATTAAAAGGGGTTGGGTTCTCCCTCTATGATGATCTTTGTTCCTTGGTAGGGAAATTTGATACATTGATGGTATGTCGAAGGGATATCTTGCATGTCATGTATCCATGGTCTTCTGAGCAACATGTTATATCATAATTCAAGGTCTAGGATTTGGAATGGAGTGCTCTTGATCATTGGGGCTATCGTGATTGGTTAAATAAGGATACATTTAAAGGATCTTTCTTCCTTGTCCTATGATTTGATATTGATTGTTATGGTGACATCAATGTTGGATTCTAAGTAACCCAAGGTTTTTATTATATTTAGAGTACATATGTTTAATCTAACCCCACCATCAATGAGGACTCATTGGATTGTATGTTTATGCACTTGGACAAGTAAATGTAGGGGATCATTATGCAGAGGCTTGTATGGTGGTACATCATGGTCTGTAAACATGGCATGCTTGTTAGCAGAAATATAATTGACCATGGTTTGAAAGTTTTTAGTAGATATGTCCTATGGTACAGCTGCATTTTGAAGAGCTTGGTCCAAATCTTTCTTATGCTTTGAGGATAGGCGTAATAGTTCAAAAATGGAGATTTGGGAGGGTGTGCGCTTGAGTTGATACACCAAAATAGGTTGTGGTTTATAAATTGGTGTGGAATTTTCTAGGGTGGTGGAAGTAGAAGGAATTACTTGTAGAACAACTTTGGAATGATGAGTTTTAACATCACATTTGGCATTATTATCTTTGACAGT
Organism: Thuja plicata; assembly: GCA_018584345.1. Lineage (NCBI taxonomy): Eukaryota > Viridiplantae > Streptophyta > Pinopsida > Cupressales > Cupressaceae > Thuja > Thuja plicata. The sequence goes on along the minus strand of MU223868.1, from coordinate 85,180 downwards.
GATGGTAACAACTTGGGTTTCTATAGGATTTAGGAAATTTATCGTACTATCAGGGGTAGAATAGGTATAATTGAATTTCTTGGACTGACTACCAGACATAGGGGCTTTTCCCTTATTATTGTTATGAAAAATATCATTGAAGATTGTATGATCTGTGGTACCCTTGGATTGAGTACTTTTAACATCAATTATCCCTTGGTCAATTAAGTCTCGTATAACATTTTTTAATCGATAAAAATTTGATGTCTTATGATGCTTGACCTAATGATACTCACAAAATTCATTATCGTTCCACCACTTAGGTTTTATAGCACCATGTTTGAATTCTATAATTTCTAGCAGAGTGGTTGTATTGGCTTGGATCAACTTTTTTAGTGTTGATTTGATTGATTCTCCTAGTGGGGTGTATTCACGATTTAGAAACATAAATCATTGTTGGAATTGCATGTTGGGTTGATTCTGGGATACTCTAGCTGCTTGAGTTGTTCGCTTTTGAACTTGAGTATTTTCTTGTGGGGTTCACATTGCAGGTGTTTGATTTGACATGGGTGCCCCTTGTAATGAAATCTTTGGTTGAGCATAATTGACCATCTTGACATCAATGAAACCATCATTAGTGACATTTTTATTTTTGTTCCACCACTTATATTTATCAGTTTAATATTTAGTGGTGTTTGTTTGAGTAGGATTTGCAATAATTCCTCTTTTGACAAAATTTTGCTCACATCGAACACCTCATTCTATCATTTGTTTGAAATCGAGAGTGAGTTGGAGTTTTGTAGTAAAAGACGTGTCTGGGATCATATTATCAATGAACATGACTATTAGATCTTTCTCAGGAACAACATATGTGATTCTGTTATCTATTTTTCTCCATCTTTGTAAAAATTTAACAAAGGATTCACTTTCTTTTTGCTTGACATCAGAAAGGTCCTTGATATTGACCTTGCGTTCTATGTTGTTATGTAAGTGAGCGATACATTTTTTATCCAATTTACCCCAAGAGTGAATACCATGTGGTAAGTGAGATAACCATTCCATTGTGGGTCTGGCTAAATTCTATGGAAATAGTCGCATTAAGTATGTTTCATCGTGTATGACTTCAATGCAACTAGCAAAGAATTCCCTGATGTGCCTCGATACTTGTCAAATTTAGGTACTGCAAAATGTGTTGGAAATGGAGACATGTAAAAAGAATAATCAAAAGGGTATGGGTACAACACCCTAGCAGTATAGGACTTTGTTTGTCTTTGATTTTGAATATCCATAATTTGGCTTTGCAGGTTTTGCAATTTTTGTATCAAAATGTCAGTTTGGGATTGAAGAACATTTCCAGCATTGAATCTTTGTCTCGTGGTTGGTATAATACTTTACCTTTGAGTACATTGCATTGGGATGTACAATCTTCTTGGGATTTGATATAGATTCCCAACTGTGTTTTTTTGTTGATACTGAGGTAAATGATGGGTCCAAGGTTGTTGTGACTGTTGTTGTTGATACCTCTATTAGAATAAATATCTAGCCCTTGGAGGATGTTGACTGAACGTTGGACCTATAGATATTGATTCAAGTTGTTGTGAAGAATTAGATCCAAGGCTAGTAGGGATAAATTGTCATGTTTGGGTAGTGAAAAATGGGTTATAGCTTGTCTGAGGTGCTAATGGAATAAATTGAGAACTTGATGTGAGAGGTAATGAGGAAGATGCCTGAGATGAACGAGAAACCATGGATGCACTCATTTGGGAACTCATCATGTTTTGAGTGGAAGATTTACTAGCTTAAGTGGATGAGCTAGTTTGTGTAGACAGAGTCTATGCAATTGTTGATAATGGAACAAACAAGGTTTGAGACACCACAGGATTGATTTTAGAGCTTTTAGTTGTATTTTGTCCTGTTAGTAGGTTTTCAGGTCATATTGTAGATACATTGAATTCAGCAGGACATTTGACTCCTTTATTGATTAACATTGCTAGGAATTTCTCAAGATTTATTTCTACCATAGCATCTACCACTTGTACGTAATAAGAATCTTATTCTATGTCTTCTATCTCTTCCTTTGTGGTATCTTGAAAAATAGTTGGCCTTTAGGAACCACGTGGAAGTGTAGGCACATTTTCAGTGTATAGTGAGGGATCAATGTGTTTGAATGAGTCAATCTTTGGTTCTTCTTCCCATGGGGGAAACAGGTTAATGTATGATTCATCTTGTTGGTATATATCATTTGACCTAGTATAATATCCTCCATAAGGTGTAAAAAACATTTGTTATCTAGGATTTAACTAAAATGAGTGACGTAAAATAAACAAAAAGGACAACCTCTCGAAGAGAGTTCAAGTTCCTATTTAACAAGGGTAATTATAAGAACAAACTTTGAATTCTCTTGATCTCGGAGATTGATGATGATAAGATATGATTTGACTCTTGTCTTAGATGAGACAAAGTCGCTATAAAAGAGTGATAAAACTAAGATACTGACATCAAGATAATCTAATATGAACCATTGAATTGTCAATGCCAAACATCAACTGAACCAGAAAAGAGAGGTAATCCTAGATGTTTGAGGTTTCATTGATTCTTTTTTATTTCAAAAAATGTACACGTTGAATTTCAAACGACATAGTCCAGAATTTTCCAAGGTTCTAGACTGATGAAATGTAGTGTTCTAACAGAGGAACCTAAAATGATTTGACAGAATAAGTTCATAGATATTTTGATCAATTATGGAAAACTTTTGTCGATTGCGGCAGAATACAGGTTCAATTGCAACAAACATTTGGCAATTGCAGAAATAAATGATTCAATTGTAGTAATAAACACATTAATCATGATAATCTTCTGTCAACTATGAAAAACATCCATCAATTTTGGCAATATGTGACAACCTTGAAATTTTGATTGCAGTTTTGAAGTTTTTTTGTAAAACAATTATAGGACATTGAAGTAATATGTTTTTTGGAACAGAATTTATTTTGACACCCTAGACGCTCAACATGTTTGACTCATTAGATTTTGTAAGATGCTAGTTTTGCGTTAAAAATGATCACATAAGAAAACACAGTAGATACTTTTTTTGTAGATCCAAGATTAATGAGTGTATGGTCAACAACTTTTTCAAGCTACAAGGTTTTCACACGGTTAAAATAGAAACAATCCAATTAATCTATGGTTAATTGGATTCAATGTGTAATGTTATAGGCCCAATGCTTTTGATGTTTGTCATCTCACACAAAAAATTTCATGCTACAAGGAAACAAAGATCCACGACATAGGTGTCTATGTTTTAGCCTTTCCTAGGTATTGTTGTCCTGCTAATGAAGATCTCTTTTATAAACACAATACCCTAGAACACATATGTTAGGAATATTGGGGGGAAATTCTGCAACCCCTTGCACTATAATAACACACTTGATTTGGAGGTGAACCTAATGGGTCTCTAATTAACCAGGTTATAGTAAGGTCTATGTTGTCTATCCAATCGGTTTGTACGTGTGTGACTCACTTAAGAGCCTAGTTGACCATGTTGACTATTTAGGGACACTTCACCCAATCTAGACTATGACCAACACACTTTTCCCAAGCTTAGCTAGATATAAGACATTCAGTGCTTTGGCCCACATCTTGTTTATATACTGATCAAATGGATTACCACTTTGAGGTCATCCTTTACGGAAGAAGTGCTTTCCCTAGACAAGCCTCTCTAAAAAAATAAAAAAGGTTTTTATTCTAATAGATTGTGAAAGGACACCAAAGAGTCAAAACACAAGGTTAATCGCATTAAGCACTGTAAGATCAAATGTGAACTGAACTACCATCCATACAAGCATGTGAGTTCAATTTTAAGCCCAAACCAAATGATATTTTCTTGTTCATTTTTAAGTGCACCAATTTCAAAAGTTCTTTGCCTTGTTCAGTTGTTGAGCACCATTTTAGATTTAGAAAAATTTAAGTTGCTTCCATGCCACAAGCTATCAATAAATTGTTAGTACCAAAAAATCCTATCAATAAAAAAATGTGATTCAAAAATGCCTAGATTGTTAAGGGTGTCAATACTCACAATAACCTTATATTTGGCTGAAAAATGCTTAAGAGAATCGATATACCTGCTAAAGGGTTCAATTTGGTCTTTAACTATGATTGCAAGAGCTTCCCTACATTGTGCGTAGTAATGAGAGAATATTATTTTGAATGCTTTTTGTGACCTAAACCCTAGAGTGCACCTGATTATCCTCTTTTCCATTGGTCACTTTTTCAGTTCTGCACAGAAATTGAGTCAGCGAGAAAAATTAGACTGAGCAACTATCACAAAATTGCAGAAAAGCATGAAACAGAGAAATTGCAAAATTATTTCTATGATTGTGAAATAAGTCTATCAGTTGCAAAATAATTTTAAAGATTGCAAAATATCCCCATCAGTTGTAAAATATAATCTGCAATTGCAAAATTCTATTATCAATTGCAAAATACTATAGAAAACAGAGACTGAAAACCAAATAATCAATTGCGAAATACAAATAGCAATTGTGAAATAAGAGGAAATGATTGTGGTAATAAAAAAGGCAATTGCAAAATCCTTTTGTCAATTGAAAAATTCTTTTGTTAAATGCAAAATTATAGAAAACCCCCAGAATAAAAATAAATGACGAAACCGCAACCGTTTGACCAAGATCGAGGGATTCTTTTGGCTATCTGCAAGGATTATCGAGTTGTAATTTCACGTTGGATTCACCAGAACGTATATGCATATGTTTGCACACTCAAACAAGAGGATTAGTAGCACCGATTTGCAATGAAAGAAATCAACAAACTACTAAGAATAAGCCTATGAACAATAAAATAACAAATGTTAGAAAGGAAAACAAACAAATGCAAACCTCAATGCTTGAAGCTTCTATTGCTTCTCTCTACTCTTTTTGAAATATTGTATGGATGGTGCTGAGTATTGGCGTTGACAACATCTATGACTAGGGAGTGTTGAGAAAATGAGATCAAAATGATAATATTTTTTTCTTTATTCTTCATAGGAAAATCTTGCATAGTAATTGTGCACAAAGTTGGAGATCTTGGATCCTTTCAAATGGATGAGAATGATTGATTTTATAGAATATGGAAATGATTTGGACAGATGAGATTGATCCCAGAAACTTGAAAATGGATGGTTGAGATCAAAAGAAACTGAAGAAGCAATCAGTTAACTCCTCTTAAGTAAAGAGAAGAGGAAATGGTTGAGTCAACTATAGAGTTGATTATGAGTTCCCTTTTTGAACTGGAGAGAAGATGGAGTGATTTATGAAATTAGAAAGATTGATCATGAGTTCCCTTTTTGAACTGGAGAGAAGAGGGAATAATTTATGCAATCACAAAGGTTGATCATGAATCCCCTTGTTGGAACTAGAGAGAAGATTTATTTGATTTTAGAAATTAAAATACTCGTAAATGAGATATTTGAATTTTATTTTATTTAAAATAGAATTAAGAGTGATATTAAATTAAATTAAAGAAATTAATTTAATTAGAAGAATAATTAATAAGTTTAAATATTTGAATTTAAACTTTAGGAAATTGAATTTAATTAACTAATAAAGATTAATTAATTAAGGTTTATTAACTAAATAAAATTAATTATTTAATTAATTTTGGAGAAATGATTAAATGATTAGAGGATTAGATTTAGAAGAAAAAGATGATAAATTAGTGATTACAAAACCGTTACATTTATAAGTTTAAATAACTAAATTTAAACTTTTGGAAATTAAACTTAATTAACTAATAAAGATTAATTAACTAAGGTTTATTAATTAAATAAAATTAATTATTTAATTTATTTTGAAGAAATTATTAAATGATTAGAGGATCATGTTTAGAAGAAAAAGATGATTAATTAACTAATGATAAAAACCATTAATTACTAGAGGAAAATTAGTAATTAAATGCAAGGTCGCAAGTCTGTCCATTTTAGGGTGTCTACACTAATAGCTTGGGGAAAAGATCCACTATCATGGAGGGTTATAGGTATGAGATGCTACTTGATAATGCAAACAAGATGATCCAACTACAGGAAAAGTTGAAGAAGTCACTTTCCAAAAGGAAAGAACTCACTAAGCAATTGAGTGAAAGGCAAGACTACATAGAACAATTGTATGAAGTAGTGCATCTGAAGAGTCTGAAGAGGAAATTGCATATCTATTGAGAAAGAAAAAGGGACTCAAAGAAAATGTGGCTAATTTGAAAAGAGAACTTGAAATTCAATCTGTTAGGATGTGTGAAGTCCTTGAAGGAAAAGGAAAACCTGAAGATGCAAAGAATATTGCTGAAGCTGCCAAGAAAATTGTTGATGATGCCCTAAAGGAAAAAGATGAAGAGATTGTTAACCTTAGATAGGAATTTTCTTTATATCAGAGTCAAATGTAGGATACCGCTGCAAAGAATATATAAATAATAGTTGAGAATGAAAGGCTTAGAGACATGAATAAGACATTGAAGAAGGAATTGAAAATTGAGAAAGAAACAAATGAAAAGCTGAAGCAATGCAATGAAAGATCACAAAAGATTGATGAACAATTAAAGAGTTAAACAAGACACAGAGACACAACCAATCTTGGATATACAGGAGAAGGAATATTTGAAATCAACGAGTCCTCTAAGTCTGAACCTAAGGAAACACAAAGAGATCATAAGGTAGATCTAATCAAATAAAGTAAGAAACCTAACAAACCTACTTGTTATAACTGTGGAAAGCCTGGTCATACTAGAAATGTGTGTAGGAGAAAATTGATGAATAAACCTCACTCTTTTAATGGTTATTGCTATAATTGTCACTAGTATGGTCATTTATGCATATGAGTGTAGATCTAGGTCTAACAGTAGATCTTGCGGTGGTAATTTTGATGGATATTATTTTACATATTGTAATGTCCCCTTGCTTGACTATGTTTGGAAATAGGGGAAAGTTGTTTGATAATCCCAAAGTACAAAGAATTCCTTTAATTAAAATATTTATTTATCATTATAGATTGACTTATGAATGTAAAATAGTGTAATAGTTAATATAGAACTGATATTGTTACTATCCCAATAAATAAAGGTCACTGCTATATTTGATATATCGATTTGACTTATGCAAGAATGATCTATGATCTATATATCTAATCTACACTTCTAATATGCAATATGAATTGCAAAATTAAATTTTCTAGGAGTTGCATTTAATAAATTATTAAGGAATATATTGAAGTCTAACCCTTATGATATATCTTGTTGTTCTTGTTCTATCTTTATGAATATGCAATTGCCTCCAATATTTTTATAATGAATATATTTGTGTGCCTGATGTGAACTTAATAGGTGTACAATATATGTATGCATTACGTCCATACTATTGACGTTAATCCATAAAAATCCCATATGTTATATGCCTACCACACAAGGGTCCCTTATACGTTTACGATCCTTCCACTAATCATTATCATCGGTGCTAGTCCTTAGTCGTTGCAAGTCCTTAGTCGCTGCATATCCTTATCTTCGTCATTGCTCATAGTTGGCTTATTGTTTTGAAGTGTAATCATTTATCTTCGTCACATCTCTAGTAGCTCACAATGACGACCCAGGGTTCCTTCTCATCTGGATCATTATCCTTCAGTGTTGGATTTCTTTCTACCTAAAAATGATCCTCAGTCCTTCTCTTGTGTCTATTCTTCTTGCTTGTTGTTTCTTGTTCTCTTCTTTCTTTTTTCGCTCTTGGTTGTTTTCTTGGCCAATGTTTGGTGGTCTGTTGGTTTGTTGTTTCTTTTGATGTACCTTTCTAGTCCCTTAGACCCTTGTTGGTCTCTTGTTGGACATTAATAAATTTATCTTATCTTATCTTATCTATCCTTAATGGTCATCACCGCCCACTCAATTATAGTCTCAAGAGATGAATTATAAATGTTATCATTTCAAGGCTTAATCAATATATTTAATCTCTAAGTCGAGATGAGTGGACAACGGATATTATTCATGTAATTATATCATTAATGTATTGGTTTGATAGTATTATATATTGATTAACATAATTAAATATTTATTACTATATTATTATATATTTATTATCGTATTATAATTATATTAAGTATTTGATTATTAATCATATGTTATATTATATATCATATCTTTATATTAATGATATATTATATTAATAATAAATTTATTTATATCTGAATTATTATTTATTATTGTTAATATTGTGATTAGAATATTATCATCCATTTATTTATTTTAATATTATTAATTTTAATATTTTAATTTTATTATCATTATTTATTTAATAATATTTATTATTTAATTATTATTAAAATTATATTTGAAATGAAGATGGCAATCAGCTTAGTAAGGTTTCTACAATGCAAATTTATAATATGCTCAAGGATGAGTGTTCTATTTTTGACATGGTGAACCATGGTTGGGGGTTGGGGTGTTCGGTCTCTAGGTGGCAATTTATCTTTAACTTTTTCTGGCGTTCTCCTTGTAAACCTACGAAATCTTATTTTTGGTGGTTACTACTCTTGAGAAAACTTGTTTTTGGTAATACCTTGCCTCATAATTTAGGTGATACTATTATATGTGGTGTGTGTTGTGTCCCAGAATCTTATGAGCGCCTTTTTTTTATTGTATCTTTTCACATGGTGTATGGTCCATTTTTTGGGGTCACCCATTGTTTGGAACAGTAGACCTGGTCTTTCTTGGAGTGAAATCTTAGCTGGCTTTGTGGAGTCTTTTGATCTTAAAACTAACACTTTCTAGTCTATTTTAACTTGTGAAATTTTATGGTTTCTTTGGAAGGAGCGAAATGGAGAGTTTTTTAAAAAGAGAAGGAGACAACTTACTAAGTTTGGATGTAAACTCATAAATTTTCAAATTATGTCATAGGTTGTTGCTGCTTTAGAAATCCCCAGAGACAGATTCATGGTGCTGATGCGAGAAGGACAGATCTTGATCCACAAGGAGGAATTAGTCTCATGTCAATATTTTTCCATCCACAAGGACATGCTCAACTAGAGAAAAATTGATAACCTTAACCAGTTCATCAAAGGTCTAAGTATTAAAGATAGATATGTTGATATTAGCAAAGATCTCCATGCTCAAACACCACCAGCGCATATGGAGTAGGAGGGATGACAGGAAACTATCATATTTTTGGAAGGACACTTCTCTTAAGTTTATCTTGAATCTTTTTGTATTAACAGACAATATAGACTGTAGGTTACTTCAAGCTATTACCAAATGTATTTCAATAGGTAGCTACTTCAAACTGTATGTAATTATTCTCTACAGGTAGCTACTCTGGTACTACCCTACACTTTTTTGTGGTTATTGCGAGGATGTAAAGTTGTAAAGTGACTCAGTCACCATATATTTCAGTAATGTAACCCGGCTATTTATACTATGTTAATACAAAAAATTCTATCTGAAAGGGGGACATGCCACATGCAAAAAATATGGACACAAAGCTGGAGTTTGCAGGTCAAGGGTGTATGCACCTAGGTCACCTGTCACACCGATGAATACTGTTAGAAGGGAAATACAATTCAGTACTACATATTCAGTATGTGGCAACTATGGACACCTAGAAATATATTGCAAAATGAGAACTCTGAGAGGTAATGTTGGTCCTTGGAAGTCAACCGACATCGCATGTTTTATTTGTCATAAGATAGGTCATCTGGCTAGAGACTGTCAGTTTAGGAACCAATTTCCTGATCGATCAGAGGAAAGGAAAGGAAAGGAAAGAATATTACCAATGTTAATGAAGTTAGAAGTGATATTAAGAAGAAATGGGTGAAGAAAGGTGAATTGGATTCTTCTGAGTTGTTTGGGAACTCCACAAGTTCAGGAAGTGTGGAGGTTACATCGTATAACTAAGCATATCATTTGCTTAGGGGAGCACTTATAGACAAATCCATTACCGATCCCCTAGATTTCATGGTCAATATCTATTTGATAGCGGTTATTACTGTTGGTTGAGTACCGATCGGTGGATACATGCCAACTAGTGACATGACACTATTCCTACCATTGAAGTATGCAACATATATTTATCTAACAATGAATAGAGGGAAAGTAACTTCATTTTGCACCTTTACTTTCATTAGAGTATTCAAGAGCTATCTTGAGCTATAGTGTGCAATAGTTACTTTTGAGATTAAGATTTTGGGGGCATTTTGAGGCATTGGAGTGTAATGAATCAAGCTATGGGGGTGAAATTGACCTGGCTCCTTTCTCATAAATATATGGATAGTCAAGAAAAAGAGATAATTCTCACCATTATCCACCAAAGGGATCCTCAATATGGGATTTCATGTTGAGTTGTAGGTCTTTAATTATAGAACATATCACATGGAAATTGGGGGATGGAGAAATTGCAAATTTCTAGGATGATTCTTTTGAAGGAAAACCTGCTTTCACTATGGGAGATCACAACAAAGAACTAAAACACAAAACTAAACTTGTTTTGGGTAAGAAAGTGACTGATTTCATTATAAAATAAGAAAATGAAGGGGGTGTGAAATGCCAATGGAAAGATGGTAGAAACTTAGCTCTTCTCTCTTATAAAGGGAGAACTAAGGGAGCTAGAGAGTATGATGAATAGCAGGAATTTCCTTCTATCTAGAGATAAAGATGAATTTATTTGGTGTGGACAAAAGAAAGGTGAATAATCAGTTAAGATAGGTTATCAACTTGTTGAGGATACTAGGGTTGCAGAGAAGGAATAAAGTCATCTTTCTTGGAACAAATATTGCATTTTGAAGGTGGGAAATTTCTCTTTGATTGATTTCAAAGGGAGGATTCTAACTGGTGAGAGATTGATGCGGTATGGTTTTCATGGCCCTTTTGAATGTGTTATGTGTTATCTGAAGATAGAGATGAATTTATTTGGTGTGGAGAAAAGAAAGGTGAATACTCAGTTAAGATAGGTTATCAACTTGTTGAGGCTACTAGGGTTGAAGAGAAGGAACAAAGTCATCTTTCTTGGAGAAAATATTGCCTTTTGAAGGTGGGAAGTTTTTCTTGGCTTGATTTTAAAGGGAGGATTCTAACTTGTGAGAGATTAATTCGGTATGGTTTTTATGGCCCTTTTGAATGTGTTTTGTCTATGTGTTATGTGTTTTGTGTCGACAGAAGGATGAAACTGTTGACCACCTTATACTACATTGGAAGACTTCTACAACATCCATGAACTATATTCTAAATATGCCCATCCTCTATAATATGGGAGATTTGGAAAGAATATAATCGCGGGATTTTTCAAGGGAAGGATGAACTAGTGGAACATCTATGTTTGAGAATTGTGTAGTCCATCTCTGAACTAGTAAATTGTACTGTAGTATCCCAGAATATGAGTAAATACCTTTTCATTTTTTTTAATTCTATTCTTCAGAAGGAGTGGTATTTGTTAAAATATAGGATCGTTAATGGGAAACCAAGGGTTGGTCCTTTAAGACAAAGGAGAGATGTAGTGGAGTGACAAAAACCTGAAGAAGGATGGATCAAAATAAACTTTGATGGGGCATCTAGTGTTAACCCAGGACCATCAGGTCTAGGGCATGTGGCAAGAGATCCCTCAGGAAATATTATGGCAGTTGAATCCAAGAAATTGAATGCTGACACCAACAATGAAGTGGAGGGTCAAGTGACCCTGTTGTCTATTGAAATAGAAAAATGGATTCAAGTTGAACAGTTGGACCTGGAAGGTGATTTGAAGGTAATAGTCAATGTCATCACTAATGGTAAATATCATGTTTGTAAGATTGATAAAATTATTTCTATCATTCTGAAGAAATTAGAAAATTCTTGCAACTACAAGATTTCCCATATATACAGGGAAGGTAACACTTTGGCCAACTATCTATTCAAAGTGGTAGATGATTTTGATGAACTATAACTGATTAAATGTTTGAAGATGTTAAGTTGATGATCACCAAATCATAGAAATTCTATGCAAGACATTAAATCAGTTAATGTATTGTATTTTCATTGATGTCAACTTGATATAATCTGTATGGTCATGTACATATTGCTAAAAGACTTCAGAGAACCAATGAATCAAAGGCTATGCTATCAGTAATGCATATAAGTCAAGTATTCACAAAGTGACTGTATACACCGACGGAGTGCACACCAACGGTCAAAGTAAATCAATGAGAACAAAGTCACAGTGTTACCCGATGAGAAAATGCATAGCATTATCGACAAGAAAAAACACAGTGTTGCCCGATGAGAAAATCATAGTGTAACCCGATGGACATAATTACAGTGTTTCCCGATGGATGGAGATCCCAAAGACAACTCAAGTCACACCGACAGAGCTGTCAGTTGTCACCAATGACTAACTAAAGTATTGATCGATAGAACAGAGAGTTCAGAAATAACAAAATGCTTAGCTGTCAAGAGCTAAAAATAGACTTAACTAATACTTATCATTGTTTTAATCAACAAGATAAAGCTGGAGATAAGTAAAATATTTAAAGCTACTTTGTCTAGTTGGCAAGAAGATCTCTATGAGATAAAACTGGAGTTTTTTCTTCAAATTTAATTGGAAAGAATTGTGGATCACGCCAAGATCAAGAAAGCCAAGAAATGGTGAATCGTGTCTGTATAAGAGACAAGATTATTCATTATGAATAAGGGGAGTGACAAGAAAATAGATGTTGAAGAGATTTTGAAGGAGAAGAAAGTCTTCATTCAGACCTGATCAATCAAGCCGAGGAAAGAGCTAGATTCCACGGACACCAACGAATAGTGATACAACATCATAGAGCAGAATAGTGTGGAGAAAAGGTATTAAATTGATAACATTGATCATAAAGGTAATGCACTTATAATAGATCTGAAAATCTACAATTCATGTTGTATATGTGAACAGATCAATTTACTATTTCAGTTTAACCATTGAAGCATCAAGTCTCTTAACCGAGCAGGACTTAAAAGTCTTTTGTAATTGAGATACATCCCAAGGAGTATCAAAAGGTTTGATCATACAAAGTAGCATTGGATATGCCTGATACCTATTGACAGGCCAAGTGAGTGTTTGATCAAGGATGGTAAAATTAGATGCCCGATACTAAGTGACAAACTATCTATTTAAATCCTTTAACAAGGTTATACCTAACAGTGTGTTTGTAACCTTTAATAGGGTTGGCTCTTAACCAAGCTCACTTCAGAAGAGTGAAAATTTGGGGTACCGGTCCCAGTGGTTTTTCCCTTAACAGGGTTTCCATGTTAAAAATCCATGTGTCATGTGTCTATGAGTCATTACTTTATTGTTTTGCATTTCACATAAGTAAATCAAGATTTATTGGTATACACTAGATATTTACCGTGTTTCAGTAAATAGAAAGACTGCTTATTGGTAAACATACAGTAGAAGGTTTTACAAAGCATTCTGACAAGTAGTAATTTGATATAAGTATTTCAAGGAATTCATCTTATAGGACTGAAGATAACTAGAGGTATATTTTTGTGGTACTAAGTTTGAAGGGTTGATTTAAGGATTAATTTTTGAGGCCACTGATTCACCCCCCCTCCTCTTAGTTATTACTAACAATTGGTATCAGAGCTTGTGTGCTTAGAAAGGGAGTTTAACAGCTCAAGCTAAAGATCACAAGATGAACAGATGAGATGTGCCCAAGTTGAACAAAGACATCTTTGCTTCATGGTAAAGCAGGATAAGACTCCACTTATGAGGTATTGGAAATGATGTTACTCAATACTTAGATACTAAACATGTGTTGCCCACAGGAGTGCTCACAGTTGAACAAATGAGAGAGAAGCATGAGCACAACTGCACGATAATAGAGCTTGATTCCTCACTCTCCGACGCTGAATTTGAAGATGTCAAAGCATGCACAACTTCAAAGCAGATGTGGGACAAATTGAAACTTGTACATGGTGGTGATAAAAAATTTCTGAGAGCCAAGGTAGAAAGCCTTAGAGGAAAGTTTGATGATCTCAGAATGAAAGAAGGTGAAAACATCACATAGTATTGCACAAGAATAAAAGAGGTAGTCAATGTTATCCGAGGAGTTGGAGGTGTACTAGAAGAAGAGACAGTGGTAAGTAAAATTCTAAGAACCTTACTACCTACTTATGCTATTAGAGTATCTGCCGTACAAGAAATAAGAGCCGTAGCAAATAACAATGTTACTCTAGATAGTTTTATTGGAAGACTGATTTCATTTGAGATAAATAACTTTGATAATAGAATCTTACCAAACATAGAGTCTACATTCAAATCTTGTTTGAGAATAAGTAAATCAACTCATAAACACACTATGAGAAAAGATAGTGATAGTGAAAGTGAAGAAAAAGATCTTGATAAAATTGAAGCACTTATGAAAAGAATAATGTAGAGAGGCAAAGGTAAATTACCACTTGTATGTTTTAATTGTAGAGATTGGAAACTTTGTTGCAAGATGTCCTAATAGAAGAAAAGATGACAGAAGTAATGACAGGTCATTTGAAAATAAGTTTGATAGAGGTGATTACAGAAGCAACTGACAATCAGAAAGAATAGATACCCAAGACTACAAGGACAAAGGAAAGAAGGCCAGTTACCTAGCTAAATGTAAAGATGAAGATACTGATACCAAATCTGATGAAGACATCGAGATGGTGTTTGTGGCAGTAAAAGATGTTTCAAATGATGATGAAGAAAGGTATGTAGAAACGACACTCATATCTAAAGTTAGTAAAAATGATGTCTAGATCATAGATAATAGTTGCACTCACCATATGATCAGTGACAAATAAAAGTTTGAGACTTTTGAATACTACAATGGTGGTTCAGTAAGAATGGGTAATGATACACCTTGTGTAGTTGAAGGTAAAGGAACTATAATGTTGAATAACCTGATAAGATGTGAAAATTCTTATTGGGTGAAAGGATTGAATTATAATCTATTGAGTGTTTCTCAGTTGAATAATTCAAGTCACAGAGTAGAATTTGAGAATAAGAAGGCAAAGATCTTCAATAAATTAGGAAGTCTGATTGGTACCGGTGAGCAGACAAAAGGTAACTTATTCTATCTGAATGATACTAACACCACTTTCTTAATGGCTAGAAATGAAGATATATGATTATGGCACAAAAGATTGTGTCATGTAAACTTTGACAACATGATAAATATAAGAAGAAAGAGAAATGTAAGAGGCTTACCGACGATGATTAAGCTAGACAATATCATGTGCAAAAATTGTCAAAAAGGTAAGATGACAAAGTCTAGTTTCAAAAGAAAAACCCATACATATGATGTCATTCTAGAATTAGTCCATACTAATCTATGTGGACCCATGAGGACAAAGAGTTATTATGGTGATAGATATTTTATTCTCTTTGTTGATGATTACTCTAGAATGATGACAGTAATGTTTCTA
>MU223868.1:28439-45744 GCA_018584345.1 Thuja plicata | reverse complement strand
CCACTTAAAGCACTTTATTTGTTGAAAAAGGAAATAAATTAAATAAAAATCCCTTTTTCATCACATCTTCCTAAGTGGTGGGTTTTTGCCTCTTAATCTCAACCATTGATTATTTATTTTTGCCTCTAAATCTCAACCGTTCACTTTTCTTTATAAGGAAATCTCTCCTTCTCATTTGATAATCATCAATCATTCAAGATATTAGGTTTTCATAGTATTGTTATGTTGCAGGTTTGTAGAGCAATTTTGGAGGAGCATTTGAGCACTTAAGCTTGGATATTGCAACTTTTCTATCTTCTTGTCTTCTTCTTCTTGCATTCATGGCTCCTCATGTAGATTAGATTCATTTTTATTTTCATAGATTAATCTTGCATTTGTATTTCCTTTCATAGATTTAGCCATGAATTTTTATCATTTAGATTAATTTCCTTTCATGCATTGTTATCATATAGAGTAGATCTAATTTTCATGCATTTGAATCTCTTGTTTTATGGTGTACTTGCATAAGCACTAACTAGGTCAAATTTGAGGGCCTCCATTTCAAACCTTTTCACTCCTTGACTAGAGAGCTATGAATCGATATTTGAGGCCTCATTCTTGAGCAACCTTGGATGGAATGATTCATAGAAGTGTGTCAACATTTTAGCACACAATGACAAGGTGTATGAGAGAGAAATGGTAGAAAGGTCTTGATGCCCTACTTCAATTTGTTGATCTGGGAATGGGTTTCATTAGATAGAGGGGAGATTGAGTGTATGTACCAGGGTACCTAGGATGCATTCACCCCTTTTTACTATGAGAGGCTGGTGTAAATAGATAAATGAGGAAATTTAATGCAAGGAGAATGTGGATGGTGATACAAGACTATACCATTGACTAGGAAAAAGTCATTCAATCGAGTTTGAGAAAGGATGATTTCGACAAGATTGTTCTCAAATTTAAACTGGTAGATTATTGGAGGGGATGTGTACTAGAAAATTATGGATAGATGGGTGAGGGTGTTACAAATGTGAGGTCATAGGTTAAAACCCCTCGTTTGTGCTGAGGGGATTGTTTCAAGGTGTGAACCCTTGGTCTCCTTGTGTTGTGTAGCGCAACGCTTGGTTTTGTGACATGGATTAAATGTCTCTTGTGGGTTCTATAAGTCTAGTGGTTGTATTGGGCATTGATAGGTCGATATTTTGGTGCAACCAAAATTAAACTTGTAACAGAGGGTAGCGGTTAGTTCATAAGAAGAAGAGGTCAAAGAGTTCATGGTCAAGGTCAAGGATGGGGCCTAGGAATGAGATGCACCACTTGTGGTAGACGAGGAGGTGGGAATGCTGCATGACAACAAGGAAGGAACAACACTAGATGCGATGGAGCCCAAGGTGAAGTACAAGTGATTTAGGGTGATGACCATCATTGGGTGTGATTGGCTCAATCCTTTTTGTCATATTTGTGTGAATTACATACTGTTTCAAGCATCTATAAATTTTGTTTCAAGGGTGGATGCCCTGGTCTGTACAAACTTTGACTTATGAATGACATATTCTCCTCTTGGGGGACCAATTTTGTTTGCATTTGGGGTGGGTGATGACAAACTTTGTGCATATGTGGTTGTTATTTATTGTAAAATAATATGATTGTGGGTAGATATGTAGGGCAAATAAGTAGTGATAGTGGATATGTCTTTGATGTTGCAGGGTTTTATGGGTGACAAGGATACTTTTTCTTTTTTGAAATTTTTTGATCTTATACAAATGTAATGTTATATTTTTAAAATAATAAAATAAATCTAATCTTTACTGATAAAAAACAATCATTCATAAATAATTAATAATATAATATTATTATCTTGTTAATTATTAAATTGAGTATGCTTTATAACATAAGGTTTAGAACCTTATATTAAACAATATATAAATGTTGTAATATTATGAAACCTAGTAAAAATTTTGTTTAACATAAGATGTTTGCAATAAGGGATGCATACTATCATGCATTGAACATCAATTTCTGAGAAAGATATCTAACATCACCTAATAAGAACTTTTTGTGGTATGTGAATAATGGCTCCTTTTGATATTTCATATGGTCTTGGGTATCTTGTACTAAGTTGAAACTTGTAGGAATTAAAAGACTTATTAAATTTAATAATGCTCATATTTGACATATTCACATCCTTGTATTTATATGTCTATAGATGATAGAAACGATACATTATCACATATTGTTAAATCTTGGTTGTCTTAAAATAATTATTTGACATGTGCAAGTTGTTGGGAATGTGTGTTTTAAACTCAATACCATGTATTTGAGGATTTGAGAACTACACTTTTTGGGATTTCATCAAGAATGATATATTCTATGTTTTCCTTTTCATGTTTCTTTTTCCTTGCAAGTGATCTTTGTACATGACCTTCTCATTGAATATGAAATACACACTCCTAATGATTTTATAATTTATGTGATCCTATAAAAGATAACAAATCACTAATTCTATATCCAATAAAAGTACACTTCTTAGATTTTGCCTCAAGCTTTGTTCTAAAAGAAAATGATTGTATATTTACTAGAGAAACTAGTTATATCCACAAACACAACTCTCATTAGGAAATTTTTCTTAAAAAAACTAAAAAAATTGTTTTTAGTACTTTGCACAATTAAAAGCCTTCAAATTTACCAAACCACCTATGTGTATAAAAGAAAATCCTTGGCAAAAAGTTATCCAATCTTCCAAGGGCTCTTTAGTTTATTTTAAGTAGCTAGCTATATATACACATATATAACCATACAAATATAATTCAAGATAAATAGATTGTTGGATTAATCTATGGAAAGCTAAGTGTTGAGATGGGAGGGGAGAATCAATACATTAAAATTTTTAACTACTATTCTTTACTCTTCACCGAACTGAATATCATTCATAAAATATTGAAAAGCATGTAAAGTAAATCAGAAAACCATGACACATAACTCCATGATTTTTGGTCATGCAGAAATCCTTTGTTAGAGGAAAAAATAGCGGTGGGGATGACACCCACAATCCTTCACTACTGCAGTATAAAGGTTGCTTGGTTAG
Organism: Thuja plicata; assembly: GCA_018584345.1. Classification (NCBI taxonomy): domain Eukaryota; kingdom Viridiplantae; phylum Streptophyta; class Pinopsida; order Cupressales; family Cupressaceae; genus Thuja; species Thuja plicata. Next base: position 42,680 of record MU223868.1, on the reverse strand, counting down.
AGCTACAATGTTAGCTAGTTCTGATAGCTTACCATGTTAGGAGTACAAAAATACTTATGCAGTCTACCTTGTTAAAGGATTTTACAATCTCTCATCTAAGAGATGTACCCGGTTAGAGGATTTACAAAATAAGACCTGTTAGGGTCTACCCACTGAATCAGATTTCTACTCTCCTAACTATTAAAAAAAAACTTACAAAAATGTCTGGAAGTATGCATCAACCATAATTTTGTTAAAACTCTTTATGCTCTATAAGTGCATTACCTCATTCTGCACTTGGTAACTTATCTGTTCTGCACCTTAGAAATTTTGCATTCTAACTCCTTTAGCTCTGTCACTTTAACTACTTCTATCTCAACAATCTTCACCATCATCTATCATCTTCATGTTATGTTCCTTTTATACGATCTTAAGGTGGTTAACCTAATTTAGATCCTTGTTCTTCTGCAGTGGAGTTGAAGTGGTGCAAGCTTGGTTTCATTCCCAATGCATTTAATATACTTTTATTTCATTGGTTGAGTTGCATCATAATCATGTGCAATCATGTTATTGCAATCCCAATGTTCTACCAAACTTTTACCTTAGAAACTATAAAAGCTTTCCTGCTTGGCGTCCAAGTTCAATTATCAAATTTGAATTGTTATGTTGGCTCTGGTATACTCGATAGTGTGCTCTAATCTTTCTCGGTGACATAACGTCTGCTCAGTGACTAACTCTATTTGGTGACTCAATGACTAATGGCTTATCGATAACGGTCCTTTGCTTAACTCGGTGCTTTCTACTGTTCGGTGCTCAGTGTCTTTGATACTCTACTTTACTGACTGTTTGCCTTAGTGTATTATTCCTTTTACTGATTATCCCCATTGACTATCATGAATTTGACAAAAATAATGACAACAAACTATCTTATAGGAGTATCAATCTCCCCCTTTAGCATTAGTTGGCATTTTGACAAAAACTACAAAGTCATCAAAATTTGTACAACTCTTGTACAACTCCTCCTTAGATAATACTTCTAATAACATACCATAACTCAGTCAAAATTTTCAAAATGTTGTCTAGCTCCCCCTATACACATACTTATATCTCCCTTATGTACTATATCCATACATATTATATTATCCCCCTTTTTTGACAAATATGCCAAAACCAAAATTGCTTAGTGCTCGCTAGGATAAACTTATACCTGATAAAAATGTGTGGGTACTTCTTCTATACATTGGCTAGGGATGATTCCCATGCATCTTTGAGTGTTTGAAGTACAACAATTTGAGCAACAACATCAGCTATTATTCCAAATATGGTGTCCAGTGAACTACCATCGGCGGTGTTGACCAAATCCTTGGCCTTCTTCAAATGCCTTTGCATTGATTCAATGTGGGGAATCAAAATTTCTTGCAGCTCTAGAAGTTCCATCCTTCTCTTATGCTCTTCTTGTCTTAGTTCTTGCTGATCCCCATCAAGTGTTTCAACCTCGAGTAATAGACTTGTAAAGAATCAGGCTCGGTAGTGACATTTTTTCAGCAGCTCGGTCTTAACAGACTCATCTTTATTCCTTATATCCTTGATAAAGTGGGAAATAGAACATACTTTTTGAAATATTGAAAGAATATGAGACAATTTAGTCTTGATATTGATAGTGGCCTCAGAAAGTGATACCTTATCAACTACAATTCCCTTTATAATTGATTCAATCATTTGCAGTTCCATCTTCCTCGAATGAACCTTCATTGTATAGTGGGTAGTGACTTGATTTGGATTTTGGACTTGTTCCATTAGTCCTTCTACTTGACTAATGATATCTTTTGTTTCATCAATAGTGGCATCTCGAATAATCTCTTGTAATACATCCTTGACACTTTCCAATACATAAGTCTTCTTTCTCTTTTGAAGTAATTTCTTTTGCATTGCCTTAAGTCTCACCAATTCTGCATACTCGGTCATTTCATCAGGGCTCATAGTAGATAAGTCAACATTTGGTAAAATGATCGGTTGGCTCATATCTACATGTTTCCTCTTCTTTGATTTCTTCTTCTTTGTTACCATACTTCCACTTGATGAATTCTTTCGGGAATGTGATGCCTTTAGTGCATTGGATGTTGTCTCTGTTGTACTAGTTCTATCTCTCTATTCCTCTTGTTTGTTTTCTTCCTTCTTTTCCTCTTGTTTCTCCTATGCTTTTTTCTCTTGCATTGTGTTATCTTTTTGCTCATCTTGTTGTTTCTCCGCTTCCTTCTGATTACTTTGTCCTTTTGGTTCACCTTTGTCGGGCTCTTGTTTTTGTGCAATGGACTTAGTTGGGGGAACCAATTTGGTGTTCAATGCTACTGGTTTCTTGGTAACTGTATCCTTCTTGGTGTCCTTCACTTTCTCAGTTTCCTTTTCCTTCTCTTTCTTTGTTTCCTTTGGTTGATTAGTTTCTTCTTGTTCTGTTTCCTTCTAAGTTTCTGTGGCTGCCTCCTTTGTATCCATAGTTGTAACACTATCACCTTGAGTTGTGTGATAATCTTGTACTTGTTCTAATATAGGCTACAAGAATGGATCATTAGTAGCCTTATCATTTATATTCATTGGTTCTGTATCAGTATCCTTGGTGGCCATAAGATCTTCATCTTGTAATATATTATCTCCTGGATCCTTGTTAGTGATATCTTCAATGATAACTTCATTAGTGTCAATTGTCAAATCAATAGGATCATTCTTACCTTGATAATCTTTCACAACTTTATCAGTTATGTTATCCTTTTCTTTCTCAAATTGAGATTCAATCTCTTTAATGTTGAATATCTCTCTCCATTTGGCATCAATTTCTAACTGTACTTTCTCCAATTCTCCTATCATAATCCTTAAAGATCTTCCTTTTGCAAGGAATCATTTAGAATATTGTTTCAATGTCTCTTCAATTTATTGTACAGATAGGTTTGGTACAGTTAGCACAAGTGATCTTTCTCTCATTTATTTTTCAACATTCATAACATATTTCCATCTTGCATCTATGTTGTTTTATAACTCAATAGGAAAAAACTTGATAACTTCAAGTGGTGTGTATCTAAATTTGTGTAAAGAGTAAACAATTGCATCTTCTATTTTTACCTTGTTCTCTTTACTTTGACTATTGTATTTTGCTTGCTTTATTCCTCTGAATGTTCCATACTTCTTCATTGTGTCTAGCATTTCAGCTATACCTCCTAGTGATGGAGGTGAGTTTTTCACAACTTTGAATTTGCCTGAATCTTTAGTCTTTGTATCACTGTCTGGTGTTAGCTTCAGATTTCTCCTCGATCTAGTGTTTTCCTTCTTTCTTCTCACATATGTCTTCCCTTTCGGTTCAACGTAATTCTTCTTTTCTTTTGGTGAAGCTATAGAGCTTGTTGATGGTCTGGTAGATTTGGGGCTTGGTGAAGGCATCAACACTTGTGGTTTCTTGGATTCCACTTTCGAGCGTCCTACCTCATCTTCTTCATTATCGATTCCCAAATTCTTAGATATTTTAGCAATAATTTTGCTAGATTTTCTTTAAATTTTAGGTACTAAGATACCTTGCTTAATCTTATCCTTAACTTCTTCATATGTTCCATATCTTTTGGCTCTTTTGTTAGCATGCTTAGCTAAGTAAGCTTCTAATTGTTGAGAGGCAATGTCTATGTCCATATCATATCCCATAGGTTGTAGCCAAATGCTCCTAGGCTCAATTTCTTCGACAATGCATGAGTTGGTGTCTACCTAAAAAAAAATAGTGTCATGATATTTCTCAACTAATTGAGGTGGAACTCTAAATTTTTTATGCATTCTATTTTGGAATTTAGAGAAGTAATCATTCATAACAATGTCAAGATTCTCTCATAGATTCTAAATGTACTCACTGATTTGATAAATGATAGGCTTATCAACATCCCATGTCACATTTCCAACAGATGGAAAAAAGTTCTCAAAATAAAAGTATATGCATACCAATAGTGAGTCGAACTTTAAAGTGTTTTTCTTTTCTTTCCTTACAATATTCATGTTGTCTTCAAGTTGTTTCAACAATATCTCACATAGATCAATCTTCATATCTTTCTTTACAATCTTATAAGCCAAATCAAAAGCTCCACAAGGTACATTGTCCACTTGGGATGATTGGAATACTCGGTAGGACAAGATATTACATGCAAATTTCAACTCGGGGTCTTCAACAGTAGAAATCTTCAGACCTTTTTCATTCTATTTAGCTTTTTTCAATTCACTCAACTTGTTCTTCTTAATCCGTCTGATAGATTTAGGCTTGTCACCTATCCGGTATCATGTCACAATGTGCAACACATCATTTATGATCTTCATAGGTTGATCTAGCCACATCAATTGGTCATGTACTTGGCTAAGGACCATCCTTATCCACTTGATTTTGAAAACCCTCAGGATATACAGGGCATGATTCAAACCTTTTGACTCTAGATGAACATGACCACTCTTTAGTTTCCCATTTGCACATAACTTCTGGTAAGATGAATCAATTTTCGCTTCACAAATCTCTTCAAATTTACAATGGATGAACGTGTGAACATCCTCAATAAATAAAAATCTGTCCAGAATGGATGAAAGTGCACCCATCATGTCTGGCTCAACTACCTTAGTAGAAGGTAGCTTATACTTAGGATTCACGTGCTCAACATTCTCAACTACAACTGGGTTTGAGCTTTCGGGGTCATATCCTCTTGTCAAACACAGTTCTTTTGAACTAGGGTTTGTGTCTATGACTCGGTTGCACCAACACAGCTAGGACAACACCACAAATACCTTAAGTAGATTCAAATGTGCTCAAAATATTTTAGGATTACCTTCACAATCAATCAAATTTGCTTGAAGATTCAATGATGCAACTCTATTCACAATTCTCTAGAAAATGATAAGAAACAATAATAGATGGTGAGGTTTATTTATAGCTTTTTCTAGGTTTACAGTCATAAAAATGACAATTAATGCTCCACTGACTTACTTTACCGATTACCTTTGTCATTTCCTTTCACCGAATGATACAACATTATAATTCCTTTCATCGAATAAATATGAAACATAAACATAACAATATGTATCCAAATGCATCTAAGTATGCTCATATGGATCTCTGCACATATACTAGGAACCGATTTAAGATTTGAAACTTAACTTGCAGTTCCTACTCATACCTCTTAACTGATTAGGTAGAGTCGGTTGAACCTGATTCAGAGGATGAGGTGCCTTCAACTGTCCTGAATGATGTTCCATCATCAATAGTCTTTCTTCTCCATGTCTTATTCATCCGATCTCTCATTTCTTCAACATTCACTTTCAGTTTCTCAGATGTCTCTTCCTCGGTAGGAGCTTTGCCTCGGTACCTACAATCTTTGGCAAGGTGACCTAGCTTGTGACAATGGAAGCATGCCATGCTAGGGTTTCTCCAAGATCTCCTATTGTTCCTACCATGTAGCAACATGCAATTTGTAACAATATGACCATACCTTCCATAGACTAAACATGATATCCTTGTGTTATAGTCCCATGGTATAGATGTACCATGTCAGTTTCTTGACATATTCTGTTAGTTCAGTATCCATTTGTCATTTCTCTTTTTTGATCTACATTCTTCAGATTTGTGACCATACTCAATGCAGTTATTGCAGTAGTCATCAAAATTTGGCTTTCTTGTGTTGTTTTTAGTCTTTGATCTGCATTCAAGTGCTCAGTGCCCATACTTATTATAATTATAACAATTTCCATCAAACTTAGGTGAACTTGATGACTTGCCCTTTTTTCTTCTGCAGACATTTGCAGTATGTCCAGGTTTCCCATAGTAGTAGCAACTAGGCTTGTTTGACTTCAGTGGGGCAGAAGTGTCTTGATTGTAATCTTGATTAGAGGACTCACTTTTCTCAGTAGTGCTCTCAGTATTGAATCCAAGTCTAGTTTTGTCTTTCGGTTATCTCCAAACTTTAATCTGTGCATCCAATGATCTTAGTGCTTCTTCATTTCTCTTTAGTACCTCATTGGCTTCTTTTTCAAATTTCAGTTATCTAGCCAATCTTTTAGCTTCACACTTCAGTGCTTGATTCTCAAATTCTTTCCTAGTCAACTTTAGATTTGATCTCACTAGCTTCTATGATTAGAATTCCATCTTCACTAGTTTTTAAGTATAAATTATTGTCTTCATTACCTTTTCTCAAACCAAGACGAAGAAGATGCCTGTCTAGTCTTTCATACCAGGCTCTTGGTGATTGTTCCATTCCATACAATGCTTTCTTCAGTTTACAGACCATGTCTTCATCTTCTGTTAGAGTAAATCCACCAGGTTGCTCTATGTATACCTCTTCCTCCAAATCTCCATTCAAAAATGTAGATTTCACATCCATCTGATATACCTTAAAGTCTTTATGTGCAACATAAGCAAGAAATAACCTCACAACTTCCAACCTAGAAACAAGAGAAAATTTCTCTTCAAATTTTATGCCTTCTTATTGCGAGTAGCCTTTACAAACTATTCTAGCCTTATTCCTTACCATTGTTCCTTCCTCATTCAATTTATTTCTGAAAACCCATTTAGTTCCTATCACATTCTTGTTTTTAAGCCTTGGAACCAATTCCCAAGTGTTGTTTTTCTTTATCTGTTCTAATTCTTCCTACATCGCTTTAGTCCAAGATTCATGTCTACATGCTTCGTCAGTAGTTTTTGGTTCAACTTGAGAAATCAAACAAATTTCATCTCTTACTTTTGATCTAGTCATCATTCCTCGCATCACCAATAATTTGATCTTCAGGATGGTTATTCTTAACATACCTTGGAGTCTTAGGAGTTTTAGTAAGCTCATTTGATTCATCTTCGATCTCATTATCAATTTCCAAAGGTTCTTAAGGATTTGCAGGGACCTCCTTAATCTTTGCAATCTGACCATAGTCATACATTCTCTCTTGAATCTAAAACCTTTCATCTATCCTCACATTAGCACTTTCAATCAAATTCCTGAATCTCAGATTGAAACATTTATAGGCTTTTCTCTTAGTAGAATAACCAAGGAAGATACCTTCATCACTTCTAGCATCAAACTTCCCTATCTCATCATCCCTTTTGATATAGTATTTACTTGCAAATATTCTAAAATATTTCATAGTAGGATTATGATTAAACCATTATTCATAAGGAGTCTTACTTGTACCTTCTCTGATCTGAATTTTGTTCAAGGTGTACACAACAATACCAAAAACTTCTCTCCAATGAGCATGTGATACATTTCCTTCTAGCAGCATAGTTGTGGCAGCATCTAATATTGTTCTGTTCCTTCGCTCTACTATCCCATTATGTTGTAGTGTTCTAGGAGTAGATGGTTTTCTGTATATTTCATGCTCTTCGTAGTATGTATTAAACAAGTTTCAAGTAAACTCACCACCTCTATCTGATCTCAAACATTTTATCTTCAAGCCTGATTCCTTCTCAACTTTTGCTTTGAATATCTTGAATTTATAAAATGCCTCAGATTTCTCTCTTAAGTATGTAACCAACATCATCTTAGAAAATTCATCAATAAAAAGTATAAAATACCTCTCACCATAGTAAGATCTTGTTCTTGTAGGACCACATGGATCTGAATGTACTAGATCCAACTTCCCTTTCATAGAGTAAGATTTGCTTTTAAAACTTCTTCTAGTCTGCTTCCCCATAACACACTCTCTACACATAGTGTTAGATGGTTTCACAATCTTAGGTAGATCTCTTATTGCATTAGTCATACTTGCCTTCACAATATTATCAAATTTATCATGTCAAAATCTTCTATGTCATAGCCAACTGTCATCAACCTTTGCAATAAAACAAGAAGCCGCAGATGTATTTAATTCAAATACATTACCTCTAGATTTAGTACCATATGTGATCAAGTCTCCTACCTTACTTCTGATAGAACATTTCCCATCAACGAGTTTCAATTGATAACCCTTTTCCACTAGTTGTCCAACACTCAACAAATTATTCTTAAGTCTATCAACAAGCAATACATTATCAGTATTAGTTTTTCCATCAAGAGAAATAAATCCAACTCCAATGATAAGCTTAGGAGTATTATCACCAAATCTTACAACACCACCATCATATCTTTTTAGACTAACAAACTTATTTTTATCTCCAGTCATACGATGTGAAAAACCACTATTAATTACCCATTCAAATTTCTTTTCAACATGAGGTACTAAGGCTTTTTCTTCATGTAAAGGTTCATCATCCTTAATAGCAATAAATCCAATCTCATCATAGTCAATAGTTTCATCACCAGAAACACCTTCACTAGCATAATAATATTTCGTGTCTTTTGGGTACTTATATTTGTAAAACTTAGGTTTATGCTTTGGAGCCCTTGTAGGACATCAAGATGCAAAATTACCTATCTCGTTGCATGAAAAACATTTTAAAGGTAACTTTCCTTCAAATTTACCCTTACCTCTCTTTTCTCTTCTAGTGATCAGGGCCACAACTTCATCTAGCTTCCTTTATTCTTCTTGTATATGTTCCCATTCATCAACATATTCTCCAAGTTCTTCTCTCAAGTCATTGTTGTTGGTGCTTGCAATTCCTGATAAGGTCTTTTTGTTTCTATGCACAGTCGCCTTGAATGCTGAATCAACTTTAGGTAGAGAATCTCCCAGTTCTATGACCTCAAAGGTAGTCAGTTTCCCAATCAACATCTCTCTATTGAAGTTAGGTGTCAAAGGTATAATATCTTCTATATCTTGTACTTTAGTTCTATATAGAAGTGTCATGGATCTGAGAATTTTCGCAATCACTTCTTCCTCATTGTAAGTATCTCTAGAGTTCCTTATGCCAATAACAACTTCAATAATTCTTTGTGAATATGCTCTAATGTTCTCATCATCTTTCATTTTCAATGTTTCCATCTCTGCCTTCCAATTCTATAACTTTGTCTGTTTGTAAACTTATCTCCTTGATACAGTGCTTCCAATCTTGTCCAAATTTCTTGTACAAAATCTAAGTCTTTTACCTCTATGAATTCACCTTCAGAAAGTGCACTGATCAATGCTTCACTTGCAACCATGTTACATGAAAATATCTTCTTTTCATCTTCAGTAGCTTTATCTAATTCATCCCCAGCTTTCTTCTGTTCCTTTCTTTTAGTAATCGTCCAGTAGTCGATTCCCAAGTATAGCAAATGTGTTCTCATTTTGTTCTTCCAACTATTAATTCATCTTCAGGATTACCTCAAGCTCTTAAGATTTCTCTCTAAGGACCAGTAGCTCTGATACCAATTGTTAGGAATAACAGTCCACCAACACAACTAAGAGGGGGGGGGGGTGAATCAGTTGTGTGACAAATTATTAAACATTAAACTTTATAAAACAAAACTTCACATCAAATGATAACATAATAACACAATCCTTTATTGTCAAGGAAACCCTGTTAAAGGTAAAACCCCAGTGGGAATTAGCACCCACAAATGATGTACTGAGAGTATAGTATCCCTGTTAAAAGATTTAGCCTTGTTAGGAGCTTATTACAATATTATAGTACATAGTCCCTATTAAAGGACAAACCCTGTTAGGAGTCAAGAGTAACAGTGGGCTCACTGCCCAAAGAAGGTTAAATCCACCCTCAATAATTTACAATCTGAACAAGTGTATATAGAAAATATACAATCGAGTGAACTGGCTGATAGAAACTCTTTGCTTGGTCAGTTCCAATGAAGTACAATGAACATATCCTCTTCTCTACATCAACCAGTCAATCAAGCTTCGCAACTTCCTCACTTCTATGTCAATCACCTTCTCTTCATATACATTCATACACACACCTTTTCAAAAGAAAAGATCTCTCATATATACCCTATTACAATAATTGATTAGGTCGGCCAATTAAGCTTTCCTAATATACAAATAAATATTTAACCCCTTGCTAAGATACACACGATATCTAGAACAAGTATACATCAATTACAATACATCAGATATAGTCCAAGATCCACAATCCACACTCACAATCCACAATACATGCTACATCTCTGAAGTCAACCCCAAATAGGTCTCCTCTAGAATACACGCCACAATTGACATCATCATCACTCATATGACTTGTGACCCATCAAAAACATTCTTGAACGTGTCTTCTATCATCCCTTAATCTTGCATAACCTAAATCATCATCGCCTGTAAGATATACTCAAAACACAGAGACTTGCTCTGTCAATCATCACTGTCATAGCCCAGAAACCAGCCTTTACCAAAACATCTGTAACTCATCCAATATGCAATATTAAGCCAAGAGACCTTAGAAATAAGATCATCATACATCCTTCTGCATATCCCCATCTTCACTCATTCTGATTCATCTGTACAGTATCTGTACACTTCTGTCAGTCATCATACAACAGTCATAACCAGTCTGTTCTTCCTCCACAAAAACATATGTTGACATCAATGACAAAACATGAATGCCAACAACATTAGTAGTAGAAAATTCCAACATCATCCAAAAAATTGGTCATATTATAGTGTACTTGTGTTATCCTTATGATCTCATTGTGTTTCTCAGCTATTCTTGTCTCAAACTGTCTTTTTCTTCTTTAGCTAATCTCAATGCATCTTGAATTGTTCCCTTAGAGTCAAGTATCTCACTCATTCTTAATGCTTGTATTTCTTGATCTATATTTGCTAAGTTCAGTTGCTCGGTGAGTGTCTTGTTCTTTTCCATGAGTTATGCAATGGTCGAATCAACTTCATCACTCAGACTACTTTCAGATGCTGTCTCAAGAGTATCAACATGCTCTTGTGTGGATTTCAACTCACTGCACAACTAATTTCTCACTTTTAAGGACTTTTCTAACTTGCTTTTCAGATCTTCAATCACTTCTTGTGCACTCTCCAACTCAAACTCAAGACTATTAATCTTCTTAGATTTCTTGTAACTTTCCATAGTCACATTCTTTACTCTTAGGTGGTTAAACCCTTATCTCAAGAGTCCAGGCTCTGATACCAATTATTGGATTAGTCTATGGAAAGGTAAGTGTTGAGAGGGGAGGGGTGAATCATTACTTTAAAATTTTTAACTACTATTCTTTACTCTTCACCGAATTGAATATCATTCATAAAACATTGAAAAATATGTAAAGTAAATAAAAAAACCATGACACATAACTCCATGATTTTTGGTCATGCGAAAATCCTTTGTTAGAGGAAAAAAATGCGATGGGGCTGACACCCACAATCCTTCACTATTGCAGTATAAAGGTTGCTCGGTTAGAGCTACAATGTTAGCTACTTCTGATAGCTTACCCTATTAGGAGTACAAAAAAACTTATGCAGTCTACCTTGTTAAATAATTTTACAATCTCTCATTAAAGAGATGTACCCAGTTAGAGGATTTACAAAATAAGACATGTTAGTGCCTACCCACTGAATGAGATTTCTACTCTCCTAACTATTACAAAAATGTATGCAAGTATGCATCAACCATCATGCTTTTCAGACTCTTTATGCTCTTTAAGTGCATTACCTCACTATGCACTTGATAAATTATATGTTCTGCATCTTAGAACATCTGCATTCTAACTCCTTTAGCTCTGTCGTCGTAACTACTTTTGTCTCTGCAATTTTCACCATCATCTGTCATCTTCATGTTTTGTTCCTTTTATATGGTCTTAAGTCAGTTAACCTAATTTATATCCTTCTTCTTATGTGGTGGAGGATAAGTGGTGATCATGTGCAATCATGTTATTGCAATCCCAATGTTCTACCTAACTTTTACCTTAGAAACTGTAAAAGCTTTCTTGCTCGGCGTCCTGGTTCAATGTATCAAATTTGAATTGTTATGCCAGCTCTGATCTTGCTCGGTAATGTAACGTCTGCTCAGTGACTAACTCTGCTTGGTGACTCAGTGACTAATGCCTTATCAATAACTGTCCTTTTCTTAACTCAGTGCTTGCTACTGTTCGGTGCTCGATGTCTTTGATACTCTGCTTTACCGAATGTCTGTCTTAGTGTATTCTTCCTTTTACCGATTATCTCCATTGACTATCATGAATTTGAAAAAACTAATGACAACAAACTATCTTATAGGAGTATCATAGATGTCCATAAATATCTTGTTCATATACTTATATATTGATTCCATCCGTGTTGCCCGATAATCCTAATCAGAAATATTATCAAATTTGAAATGAAATACATAAATTATAAATACAACTTAATATTAGGATAACATTACATGTTGGCATTTGTACCTTATATGTTTGCTGAATGCACCTATTTGACTAAAATAACAAAATTTCAATAAAATCAAGACTATTAAAAATTAATTAAATATACAATTTATTGTATAAATTTAAACTTCAGTGAAAACATAGATAGTGAAAAATAACTTTTATTTCATTAGTCTTTTGCATGAAAATATTTGAAGTTCAAGAAAAAATAATCCAATAAAATAGGATAAATAATTCATACTACAATTTCTTGAGTTATGACCATTCTTCCAGAGACATGCTGCTCTGGTTTGGATGGCCACTTTTTGTTATTATTTAAGTTTATTGACGTTGTCTGTAATCATAGGCGTATGATGGAAGGTGTGTTTTCATTCAAAGTCCGTTAAACGATAGTAATTTTTTTGAAAAATTGTTAAAACCCATGGAGATGAGTACTTTTTAAACTCAGCAATCCATACATGGCTTTCACTTCGCCCTAATTTTGAAACATATCATTCTATTTCACTAATTAATACACACCCTATCTTTGTGCTTGATAGTAGATTTCCTCACTGAAATATCATTGCGTTTGTGCATATTTCAGGCCGTTGATGGATCCTACTAAGCATATTGACTTTCTAGGACATGTAGTTGTGGAGACCACATACACTTGTATTCTCACAACTCTTCTTTCTTTGCTTGCCGTAGCCAAAGTAGTGTTTGCCTGAGAAGGCTGTGCACAAATGGGTAAACGAATAAGAAAAGAAAATTCTTTTTATAGAATGGTTATTCATTCCAATGATGTGGATTGTCATGATTAGATTCGCATGACCAAGGGATCCTCTTCATCTAGCTAGTATCCTAAGACTGAAAGGAAGCTTGATAGATATGATACACTTGAAGTTAGAAGAACAACTTGTGATGTTTCTCCACACTCTTGGCCAAAATCTGAGGAACCACAAGATTGCCCATAACTTTGGGCACTCAGGAGAGACAGTCAGCCGATACTTCCACAAGGTGTTGAGGGATATCTTAGCACTCAAAGAGGATTACTTTATAGCACCTGGTCCAAACACTCCTCCTGAAATTAGTTGGAAGGACCGTTTTGATCCGTTATTCAAGGTAATTCTTGTGTTGTTACAAATTTCATGTATGAATTTATATCCTTATCGTAGTATTGGTTGATCGTACAATTGATGATTGTATCATATTGTATAGGATTGTGTTGGAGCTATCGATGGAACCCATATACCAGTCACCGTTGATGTCGACATGCAGGGTAAATATCATGATAGAAAAGGCAACTTGTCACAAAATGTTATGGGTGTGTGTTCCTTCGATTATAAGTTTCAGTACTACCTTGCTAGTTGGGAAGGGTCTGCTGCGGATAGTCATGTTCTAGCTTCAACTCTGTCAAGAGAAAATCCACTTGTTCCCCCCTGGTAAGCCAAATCATAGTTTAATATACTCGAGGGTACACTCAATGTTTCAAGTTTTAACAATCTACTTTATTTATGTAGGAAAATATTTTCTAGTGGATGCTGGATATCCCAATGCACCTAGATTTCTCGCTCTTTATCGGTGTACACGCTGCCAACTGAAGGAGTTTTCAAGAGAAAATCCAATAAACTCTCCACAAGAGTTGTTCAACCACCGACACTCCTCTCTTAGAAATGGAATAGAGTGTGCATATGGTATTCTCAAGCAACATTTTCCAATCCTTAGCCATGCCACATCTTATTCTATCATGACACAAACCCACATTGTATTAGCATGTTGCATACTACACAACTTCATTATGATAGAGGACGACGCTCCATCAGAAATTGGTACCAAAGAGGAAGATGATCGTGATGGGATAGATGTACCCATGCTTGAGACATATGGGTTGTCTCAACATGATAGAGACTAGTGGGCACAGTTTCGAGATGATATAGCAAATACAATGTGGGAAGACTACAAATCCAGAGAATAGTTGTACTTTTATGGGTCAATGTGTTTTATTTGAGTAAAATGATGTATGCAAATACTTTGATATACATGATGGTTTCCT
>MU223868.1:8383-22391 GCA_018584345.1 Thuja plicata | reverse complement strand
ATTTATATTTTTATGCAAAGTTCTTTAGATGTTAATGTATTTTTACTTTGTCTATGACTGTGTAGTTGCATATTTTCTAGAAAATAAAGCAATCAATGATCTTAAATTAGAAAAAGTTAAAAAAAAAAAACAATTAAAAAAACTCAAAATAAAACAAATAAAAAAATGGACAAAATAAATCACAACATTAAATTAAACATTATTATATAATAATAAAAAAATTATGAAGTCTTTGTCGAATTCCAATTCCAATTCGAAATGTAGAACCAAACATAGAACATGGAGTGTCTAATTCCAATTCCAATTCGAAATTGTTGAACCAAACACAGAAGTTGGAATTTGTGAGTTCCAATTTTGATTTCGAAATTGACAACCAAACGCAGAAGATGAATTGACTAATCCATCTTCTGGGTCAACCAAACGGTCCAAATTATAAGTGGAAAATGCAAAACCAAAATTTCAAAACCCGATTTTGAGATAATCAGGTTTTGAGTCAAATTCAATTCCCCAACCAAACGGGGCCTATATGTTTGCTGAATGCACCTATTTGACCAAAATAACACAATTTCAATAAAATCAAGACTATTAAAAATTGATTGAATATAACAATTTATTGCAAATATTTAAACTTCAGTGAAAACATAGATAGTGAAAAATAACTTTTATTTCATTAGTCTTTTGCATGAAAATATTTGAAGTTTAAGAAAAAATAATCCAATAAAATAGGATAAATAATTCATACTGCAATTTCTCGAGTTATGACCATTCTTCTAGAGACATGCTGCTCTGGTTTGGATGACCACTTTTTGTTATTATTTAAGTTTATTACGTTGTCTGTAATCATAGGCGTATGATGGAAGGTGTGTTTTCATTCAAAGTCCTTTAAACGGTAGAAAACTTTTTGAAAAACTGTTAAAATCCATGGAGATGAGTACTTTTTAAACTCAGCAGTCCATACACGGCTTTCACTTCCCCCTAATTTTAATGTCATACGGAAAAATTCGGATGGTAACAGCCACATTCGAGGCAAATTTTACAAAATTATATCTTTTCACTTTCTCTTCAATATATATTTCCATATTCAACACAATTTGATTGTTTTAGGGTTTTTGATTCATCATTTGATCGCTCTGGATCTCATAAACTGCCTGATTTCGTAGTCGTCATTAAAATCTTTGATTTCATTATATTTCATATCTTTAAATATCAGATATTGCGTTGTAAGGTCTGTTAAATTTCCCCACGGTGTCCTGCAAGTCCTTCTCAATCTTTTAATAATGGTGATGTAGCTGGCAGTTGTATTTTGCTGCCTTTCAGACTAGTTTTAGTAAATGTTTTTTTCTTAAACATAGATTTTTAGAACTGAAAAATTTAATATGATAGCTCCATTTGTCCACATTCTGAGGATATACGACGCATCAACATCAAATCCCTGTTCCCCTAAAAAACTAACTAACGCGCAAGGCACTAATTTGTTTGAACGCATGAATTTTCCAAGTTTCCAGGACTCGAAGTGACGGATTGAAAGCGAAGTTATGTTAACTGTCCGAATCTTATCGGCTTCGTGGAAATATCATTTCTCATATATTAGAGAAAGTCAAGCTTAGGAGGTGATTCGTCTCTGGAATACTGTGGTTTCTAAAGCTCAATTCCGACTTTCACCTTGAAAAAGTCATTTGATCGGTACGGGAACCTGTCATGAATCTGAGACTATTTGTGGTTTTTGAAGCTTTATCGAGAATATCTCACTAAAATACATTTACATGGTCAGAATCAGGAGTCATTGATACGACATGGAAGACGGAAAACTCTACAAATTGTTTTGTAGACTTTCTGATCATTTGAACTTACATAATTGAGAGGTAACAGCATATGTTTTTGGGTTGGGTGGAGACTTGCTTCAGTTTCTAGGGAGCCAAGAGGAGAGATTCAGCACTTTAAGTATACAATGAAGAAAAAGGCCACCATTGTGTCTGTTTCAGTTTTGTTTTCGTCTCTGGTATTACTTACCGCAGCACATACTACATATCCTAATGAAGGTACTCTAATTAATTTAAATTCAGTTATAGATAGAATTCAATAAAATCCTGCTGGATTGTGTGACAGCCACCAAAACTAGAAGACAAAGCAGCTTCGTAAAATTTGGTGCTCAAAATTAGAGCCTAAAGCTATGGTTAAACATTTCTTTTCTTTATTAATATCAAACAGCAGGGTATGCGGATTTTTTTGTCAGCACCAAATGTCTACGCATGTCCCGAAGCTAACAGTAAACAGATATTAATGCTCTTTAATAGATTATGTTGTATAACATAGTATCAGTATTGCCTAGTGTCTACAAGCTGGGATGGAGAGTTTTGGAGTTGCAAATTTTAATTAGAAGACGGGGATCATGAGATTTTTTGAAGGATAAAATAGTTTAAGCTTTACTAGTAGTGTTTGTCAAATTGAGTCAATCTAATGGCTGCACGTAGATTAAATAAAAAAGCTTGGCTGATTTGGTTTAGAGAAAAATGATAGTTGGGCAGATTTGATTTTGGAATTTTTTTAAATTTAATTAAACGTTAAACAATTAGCCAAACTTGTTCATATTGTTTTCCCTAATGGAGATTTTTGTTTGTTGTTGGGTGCAGTTAAAGCCCTTGACAAAATTAGAAAGAGTCTTGGAGACTCTTTCGGAAAACTAAATAGCTGGAATCATGGTGATCCATGTAACTCAAAGTGGACAGGAGTTATCTGCCATGACAATGCAAGTGCTGATGGATATTTTCACGTATTGCAGCTGTATGTCTACTGTTACATAACAAGTTATAGATTTCAGTGCCTCAATTTGGATTTTTTGGCTTTTGCATGTAGTTTCTTATGATGCTAAAAGCAGTAATTGCTTTTAAAATCCAGAAGTTTTATTTTCTTTTTCAGCGCCAGTTGCATAGCAACTGTAGCTCATAGGATCTTTGAACTACAAGAACATTTATTCAAATTTCATCCTAGTGACTAACAGTAAAAGTATGTTGACCATACGCCTCCTCAAAAAATGAAGATTGTTGGGAAGTGTCAACATCAAAGTCAGGTTGCTTTGGCTCTACATTCCACATCTTTGTTGCTCCTTCATTGTAGTAGTTTGTTTGTGCAAAATAAAGTGCAAGTTGGAAATATAAACTAACTCTGCTTTTTTTAATGTCAATTGTTGGAGAGATATATTTCTACAAGTTAACGAACAACAGTATAACAGCAACAATAAAACATAACAATTTTAAAATGATGGTGGATGATGTTTGCAGAAGCTTGCATGCCAACCACATTCCAAAAGGAGGTTTTTTTGTACTTCTCACACAATACAACATTATATTAAACCATGATAAATGTGCCATTAATTTCTTTTGCAACTGACTATAACAACTAACTCTAATACAATATCAAAAATTTTGAAGTTTGCGACTTTTTTGAATAATGAAATCAGAAATCCAAATTATTGTTATTAGCGTTAACTGTTATAACACTTATATCATTAACTATGAATCTGAATCATGATATATTTATTGCTGTTATACTACAGTTGTTGCTGTCATTGTTGTCATGATTAATTTAATTGTTGTTATAATGTTGTCATGATATATTTATGGCTGCTATTATAATATTGTCATGTTACACTGCTATTATAATGCTGTCATGATATATTAAACAATCTTTTTGTAATGTTATGAATGTTTTTTATAAAACATTATAAAAATTGGCCTTTTTTGTTGGGGATGCCTAGTTGTCCCCTATACATTTCCTACCATCCCTGATTTTAGGGATGCATTCTCGGCCATTTCTACATTTTCCTAGTTTGTGGAAAATGTCTAGAGGGCATCCCCTAATGTCCCGCCATCCCCAAAATGCCTCAGGGGACAGGGACAGGGTTTTGAGGGGTGGGGATATGTCCTTGTATTACAAAAACTATAAGTCAAACTTGAAACTTCAATAGAATTATTAAAAAATGAAAATAATTTCAAATCTAGATATTTTAGCTAATAAATTTATTTGCAATATAATTTTGATCACAAGAGGTTGTAAGCATTGGAATTTTTGGCCATGGAGCTACTATTAAGTGTGAGCATCTTTTTGTACATGTCATGAAGAGCAGATATACTTTGATGAAGAGCTGATTTGTCTCCTAGGCTCTCTGATCTGCAGCCTGTTGCCCTCTAAGAAAGATATCTAATGTGTTCAGTAAACATTCTCCATCTGGATCCCTATCACCCATATTTGCTGTTCTCTGTTCTTCTATTGTCAAGTTAGGAATCAGGATTAGACTTGTTTCTGTAGTTGTTGTAGTGATGTGTGAAAGGGCGGTTGCTCTAGCCCTGACATGTCATTGAATGTATCCTTCTGAACCCTTCAAGCTCCAACATGATATGTCACTGCTATATCATTCTGAACCCTTCAGGATGGCAGGATACACTGCTTAGATACCATTGGAATATGCACCCCAGTTTTTTTTGTTTGTTTTTGTTCATGTTGTTTTAGAGAAATGGATGAAGATGCAAAAAGGGTGTTCACAAAAATCACACTAGCAGCAATATAGAGAATCAAATAAGTTATAAAATCACAATATTCAGGAAACCCCACAACATGGGTTATTTCAGATTTATTCTTAGAACTGAAATTACAATATTTCATAAAAATAAGTGTTACCCAGATTATAAATTTACATTACAATGCCATTTCAAACACACCCAAAAAATATGCGTGACTTTGATAGTTAACTGCACTTGGAAAATGACTTTCTTGACTCTATTTTTCCCAAATAACAAAAAACATTTATCAACAGCTGGGTAAGTTCTGATTAAAAGTAAGTAGGGGTTTTGAAAGGGCCCTGACCTTTGTACAAAAGGATAAAGCAAAAGTACTACAGAACAACAAAGGACCCAAGAGAAACAACAGACTAACAAACAAAAGTCACTGAAACTTACAAACACCCAAACCAAAGGCAGGGTGGTTCAAAACCAAATTGCCCTAAAGATTTTTGTTTCATATTGTGTGAGTTAACCAGCTCTAAGCTCCTTTTTTTGACCCAAGGAGGAAACAAGCATTCCCTTTTGAAACCAAAGAAGAAGTGACCATCTCATCACAGTCAAAAGGGGCATTTCCTCTACTTTCAACCTTCTGAGCGTTCTTGTCGTTACAACAATCTTCAACAATTTGATCTCTTTTTCTCCAAACAGGCTGATCGTACATGTTTGTGGGGCAACTAGCACTAGAATGACCCACCTTACAACAGCATTGACAAACAATAGAAGAGTCTTCAAAAACAATTTGCTGCACCCAAATTCCATACTTGGAGGAAAGAGTAACCTGGGAAGGGAGCTCCTTGTTTTTCTCTGTAAGCACACAAAAACGAGCAGAGATGAAATGCTTCTTAAATTTTGTGACTGAATCAGCATTTAAATATTGTCCAAAAGTGTTAGCAATAAGTTGAAAAACTTCCTTGTCCCAGAATTCCAAACGAAGCTCCAATAGTTGAACCTCACACAAGGAACTTACTAGTATCATCATTCATAGGATTAAAATCAGGAGCCCAATGTTTAAAGAAAAGTCCATTTTTCCACATAAACCAAGGACCATCGAAAAGGTGTTAGAATAATATCTACATATAGTTAATGGTCAATAATGTAATTTATTAGTTTAAATTCTTTTTAGTTTAGTTAGAATAGAATGTTTCTATCTTTGTCTTGAGTACTCGTTAGTTTCTTTTAGAAACTTATTGCAATGTAATCGCCTATAAATTGTATTCCTTTCTTAGTAATAAGAGAGTAATTACCATTGTCTAATTTGTTTCACATGGTATCAGAGTGGGAGTACGTTTTTGAATTTTTTTATAATTTTAAAATTTTCATCGTAAGTTTTAGTGGAATTTTTTTCAAAATTTGTAGTTTTGTCAAAATCGCCCCCGCAAGTGGCTGCTAAGTGACTGTATTTCGCATTGATTTTTATTCTGAAAATCATGTTGGAGGGCTTCTGCGATTTTCTTTCCAGCTCACACGTCCGTCCTCTTACAAGTTTGTGCTTCACATTTTATGACAAAGTGATTTCTGTTCACACATGGATTTGTGATCATATTTTTGTGTTGTTTTGGTGCATGACTAGGGTTTGTAACATGCGGCTTTGTTCGTGTCGCATTTTTCTGCCTGTGATATGTCTTGTTCGTGTTTTGCATCCTCCAATTTGGAACTTGCGACGTTTGGAGTTTCTCATTGTTGTGCCTATGGTTTTTAGAAGAATAGACACTCTGTGCTTGTTTTTTCATTTGTGATCTTTTGCTGATACCTCTACTTCATTGTGGCTAAGGATTTTTTAAATCCTGTGTGTTTTTTGACGATTCTGCTCCTTTTTATGGCCAAGGTATGAAGTTTTTTGGCTGAGTAGTGGAGCTCGAAATCTCAGATTTTGACTTGGGTTTGACTCGTTGAAGCTGCGATCTGGGTTTTCTGTTGTTCAAGATTCATGTCTCATCAAATATTAAATCTAAAGCTTCTATCTTGATTTTCTTGCCTGTTTCGGGGTAGGTGATGACGTCTTTGACAAAAATTATGCTTGAAAGCGGCTAAAAATTCGATGGGAAACATTATAATACCTAGAAGCAGGACATGATGACTATCTTTGAATATCTCTGCTTGGCAGAAGTTGTTCTCGACATTACCTCTCATCCTACTGCTATCGGAAAAGATCATGATAAGTTTGATGAGCGCAACTGTGAAGTGGTAATGCTTATCAAACTTTTAGTGACTGATGATCAACTACTGCAAGTGCTCTTAGACAAATCAGTTGCTGAGATCTGGAAGCACCTGAAGGATCTCCATGAAACGTTAGACATGAGCTGTGTGTTCTTTCTTAAGAACATGCTCTTTTTCGATTATGATGGACGAGAAGAAATCCCTGCAAGAACACTTGATAAAAATTAAGGACATTCGTGATCAATTAGAGGCAATTGGTCAAAAGATGGAGGAAGAAGACATGGGAGTTATCACTCTGAAAAGTCTACCAAAGTCTTATGAGCATTTTATCGAAACACTCAACATTACTTCAACTAATGTTGATTTGAAGGTTCCAGATCTTTGCAACAAGATTTTGTAGTAGGATAGTTGGAGACAAGTTTGGTAGTGATGCCAGTTCGTCCTCCAGAGAACAAGAATTCTTTGCTAAGTCTTTTGCTAAGGACAAAGGGAAAGGCCAATCTTCTTAGCAGAAAGGCTCAGGTCTTTCTCAGGATAGCAAGAAGAAAAAGAACGTTCAGTGTAATTATTGCCACAAATATGGTCACATGAAGGTCGATTGCCAACATCGATTGGCTTTTGAAAAAAAGATGCAGGAAGGGTCTCAACCCAAACCAAAGTTTGCAGAGCACTCTGATAGAAAAGAGCCTTCTACACCTTTATGGCCAAAAAAGCAACAGATGTAATGCCCCCGTTTTTAGGCACATGGGATTAGCTTATTTTTGTGACCCTTGTAGGCTAATCGGGTTGTTGGAGGGGGTCGTGTGGCAGAGCTAGTGGTCAGTTTTCACTCTGGAGGTCTGTGATGCCAGGATTGCTCTTTGTTTGGGTCAAATTGACAGACTTTCTATTTATAGTAAGTGTTTATTTTGGGTGATCGTCATGATTGTTATTTATAGTAGGGCACCTGTGCATTGGTATCAGTGGAATTGTGGATTCATTTGCAGAGTTTCCAGTTTGAGGGACTTACTAATTTTAGTAAGTCTATTTCTACCAGTTTCCATTTATGGCGGGGTGTCCGTTCAGTTGGTTGACAGAGCAGAGAGTAGTTGGATTGGCTCGGGTTGATTATATTGTTAATTAATTAAGCCATGCTTAATTAATTATCTCTTGGAGTTTATTTATTTTAAGTCAAATCATTATTATTTAATGATACCCTTTTTCTTTGGGTTTGGACTTAAATATTAATGAAGGGTTATTATTATTTGAAAACGATAAGCTTGTTATTTGAATCCTTATATCATAAGTTTGGAGCGCAAGTCATGAATTGAGTCAAGAAGAAGATTTGTTATCGAGCCTTCATGATGAAGTTTCAGCTCTATATAGAGGCTTTCGAAATCCTTCATGATCATCTTTTGAACATTTGCAAACTTACGGAAATTCATATGAGAGCTCGTGTGAGGGTTTGGAGTGTTATTGTGGTGGCTAGGAACAATACCTTCTCAGACTTTCTTGCACTATGAATCAGTGTTAGTACTGGTGAACTGTGCTGCCGTACTGTATCAACATTTGCAGAGGTGGTTGGACATTTGTTTGTGGGAATCAACCAGGGTTAGGGTGATCATACAAGGCGTGGTTGAATATGATAGAAGTGATTGGAGAATGGATGCTGCTCATACACTAGCAGCCGCATGAGGAGATGGTTATGGATGCCGTCCACCTAGCTGCTGCCATTTGCATCCTACGTTGGAGGAATCAATAAAACAAATGCTTTAAGGCTTAGAACGGTTGGTATCAATTCAGTTAATTAGAAGTTATAGCTTGGCGTGAGAGGTTGTATTCATTTAATTTGAAGCTGCCGTCCAGCATTGGAAAATTGAATTTGCTAATTCATGTATGGTGTGTTTATTTTATATATTTGAAAATTACAAGAATCACATAATTGTTATAGAGAAATTTCAAAATCAAATATTCTCAGAGTTAAATTAGTTTTACAATTGAATTATAGAGAAGAAGCCAGTCAAGTTCTTCACAGTGGTATCAGAGCAATTTTCTTGCCAGCCTGTAGGCAAGTGGGTTTTAAAATTTTTTAATGCAGAGGAATAGATATATTCTAGGCTTCCATTACGCTAGTACAGGTAGAAATTTTCCTCTGGGAAAATTTTATACTGGTCCTACAAATGATATGAGTGATCCGCACTCTTGCAGTTGCTTCAGTCATGGAAATAATCAGGAATTTAACTAAGCTGAGAAATCAGATGAAGGTCACACAACAGGATGAAATGACTGTCATGAGGGATGCAATGCTTAGCATGTTTGAGGAATATAACACTCTTCCTCAAAAGGTTAGGAAAGATTTATCTTTCTACCATTTTATGGACTTTCATCCAAAGCTATACGGTATGCATAGTGCAACAAAGAAGCAATATCACCGGATAGCTTCTGACTTATTTGCAAGAAGAGTTGGTTCACATAGTGGTAGGCAAAGGGTGTCTGGTAATAGGTCCCAGGATCGGGTTTTGGATGGACATGCAACTACTTTGGAAGAGTTGTGTGAGGATACTGTCATATCTGCAGCTTCTACCTTACCATATGAGCCATCCGTTGAGGTGCTTAGTGGCAGTACCTCGGTTGATGATGTGTGCACTGATGGTAGTACACATGTTGTTGTTGATTATGAGGTGAGTGATGTTGTTACATTGACATATTACAGTATAGATCAACACAGTGGTGAGGTTCACTTTGTGAACAATCCTTTGTTTGAGATGGATATAGCATTGTCATATGACAATCCGCTTTTCTAGGTTGATGTTGATCACTCACCTGAATTGGGCTTGGCACAGTTTTCACCATCTGCAGACACAGTTCAGTTTCCTATAGCAGCAATTGGTGATGTTTCTGCGTCCACGGATTATGGTTGTGAGTAGGTTGAAGATGTGGTCCCTCTTATCACGGTTACAAGTGTTGTTGATGGGGTTGGTTACTGCAAGTTAGCAAGAGGTGTCTTGCAGGGTCAATACATCCAGGATAGTTTTACATAGGATGGTTATCTAGATTGCGGGAGTCCACAGGGCAGATTGGCAGGGTGTGTAGGGAGCTCTGATCTTTTAGATGGTATTGGATATCCATTCTTCCTTGTTATGGATGGCTGTGAGTTTAATCTCTATTGGGATCCAGGTAGTGACAGGTTTGGCACTGCAGGTTGTGTGGACAGCTATGGTTGGCATGATAACAGTGTGTTTTGATTAGATCAGTGGATGGTGATTTCATCACAGGAGTTTGCAGGTGATCGCAGGGACATTACACCATCCTATCCTTGGGATCCGGGTGGACTTCTGTGTTTTGTTTTCTAGGATTGCTTGGGGACAAGCAATTTTAGGGAGGGAGGACTGTAGTGTCCCCGTTTTTAGGCACATGGGATTAACTTATTTCTGTGACCCTCGTAGGCTAATCGGGATGTTGGAGGGGGTTGTGTGGCAGAGCCAGTGGTTAGTTTCCACTCTGGAGGTCTGTGATGCCAGAATTGCTCTTCGTTTGGGTCAGATTGATAGACTTACTATTTATAGTAAGTGTTTATTTTGGGTGATCGTCATGATTGTTATTTATAGCAGGGCACCTGTGCATTGGTATCAGTGGAATTGTGGATTCATTTGCAGAGTTTCCTATTTGAGGGACTTACTAATTTTAGTAAGTTTATTTCTGCCAGTTTCCATTTATGGCGGGGTGTCCGTTTAGTTGGTTGACAAAGCAGAGCAGTTGGATTGGCTCGGGTTGATTACATTGTTAATTAATTAAACCATGCTTAAGTAATTATGTCTTGGAGTTTATTTATTTAACTCAAACCATTATTATTTAATGATACCCTTTTTCCTTGGGTTTGGACTTAAATATCAATGAAGGGTTATTATTATTTGAAAATGATAAGCTTGTTATTTGAATCCTTATATCATAAATTATGAATTGAGTCAAGAAGAAGATTTGTTATCGAGCCTTCATGATGAAGTTTCAGCTTTATATAGAGGCTTTCGAAATCCTTCATGATCATCTTTTGAACATTTGCAAACTTATGAAAATTCATATCAGAGCTCGTGTGAGGGTTTGGAGTGTTATTGTGGTGGCTGAGAACGATACCTTCTCAGACTTTCTTGCACTATGAATCAATGTTAGTACTTGTGAACTGTGCTGCCGTACTGTATCAGCATTTGCAAAGGTGGTTGGACATTTGTTTGTGGGAATCAACCAGGGTTAGGGTGATCATACAAGGCGTGGTTGAATATGATAGAAGTGACTGGAGAATGCATGCTTCTCATACACGAGCAGCCGCATGAGGAGATGGTTATGGATGCCGTCCACCTAGCTGCCGCCATCTGCATCCTACGTTGGAGGAATCAATAAAACAAATGCTTTAAGAATTAGAACGGTTGGTATCAATTCAGTTAATTAGAAGTTATAGCTTGGCGTGAGAGGTTGTATTCATTTAATTTGAAGCTGCCATCCACCATTGGAACATTGAATTTGCTAATTCATGTATGGTGTGTTTATTTTATATATTTGAAAATTACAAGAATCACATAATTGTTATAGAGAAATTTCAAAATCAAATATTCTCAGAGTTAAATTAGTTTTACAATTGAATTATAGAGAAGAAGCCAGTCAGGTTCTTCACAACAGATCTAGTAAACTTCTACTTGGTATATCGATTTAGAGGCTTCTCGGCATTTTACTCATCGTTGAGATTGGTTCACAAAATTCGAACCATTCTTTGATTCGGTGACCTTTGGAGGAGAGGAGTATATTGTTCAAATAATTTGATATCATTTGATTTATTAAAATAGAGGAGACAAAGGCTCAAATAAAGATCACAAGACTGAAGCACTAAAAATAGTGACAACTTAAACTAAAGATGACCATTAATCAAGCAACTTAAAAACTCTTAAAATAATAGACTAAAAATAGGTAAATATTCTAATACCCTCCCTTAATGATCATCGTACTACCCGATAGAAGACAATGTCTTTTGGTCACAAATGCAAAGAAGGTTGCTCCTCTTCAGAACACTTTGCTACTGCTAAGACCCTCCTTGGATCTGCTGAATCTTAATGACCAAGAGTACTAGAATCCATCCAACCTAATGTTGGGTAAACAAAAAATTGTCCCTCTAAGATTATGATGCGGTCATGGCAGGAGTTTCCCCAATGGAGATGGTCCAACCATGCAACAAGAGCCAACACAGCGGAAACAACCAACTCAGAAACACGAATAGACAAGCAACATGCTACAACAGATCTTCGCATTGTCACATAATCGAATAAATACATCACATTGGCCTGCAACATGCAACTTAAATTCTTAGGCTTACATGCCCATTACAACAGAACCAAATCCTACTATCCTAACCTCAAGGAGGTATATTACAACTTATTCAATCACTAGATGGAAATAACTGCAACTTTTTACAACTTTTACAACTTTTTCCCAAGTCCTTAAGGTGGAAATAATTGCAAAAGGATAGAGAAGATAATGGTGAAATGAAAATCACTAGATGGAGGGTAAAGGTTGCTAGATTGAAGACTAAATTCATTCCTGAGGATTATGAATTGGAATTGTTCAAGAAATTGTAGAACTTGAAGCAGAAAGACATGAATGTGAAGGAATATATTGAGGAATTTTACAAGATGACCACCAGATCTGAACACCGTGAGATATCTAAGGATTGGGTGACTAGGTACATTAATGGTCTGAGATTTAATATTCAGGATGATTTGAGTATGTTGCGGATTTCTATAGTGGAGGATTCTTATTAGTAATCGTTGAAGGCAGAAGATAAGGTAAAAAGAAGACAGAGTAACCTATAGAGGAAGGGAAAAGCAAGTGAATAGCAATGGAAAGGAGAAGCAGTCCGTTGAGGTAGAACCTGATCAGAAGACACTAAGGAGAGGGAATGGTAGCAAGGAATTTAAAGGTACCTATTTCAAATGTGGTGGCATTGGACATAGAGCTTTTCAATGTTTCGAAGGATCTAGTAAGAGCTTGGGTAGACAAAATCTTGTGGCACATGAGGAGCAGACTACAGATGAACTTGTGGAGAGTGTAGCAAAACCTGAGATGGGAGAATCTCTTATGCTTAGGAGAATCATGTCGAGTAAGAAGGAAGATGAACCTGTACAAAGGAGGAGTTTGTTTAGGACTGTTTGCAAATCAGGGGCGGCTGAGTAGTGACTGAATAAGTTGTAATATACCTTCTTGAGGTTAGGATAGTAAAATTTGGTTCTGTTGTAATGGGCATGTAAGCCTGAGAATGTAAGCTGCATGTTGCAGGCCAATGTGATGTAATTATTCAATTATGTGACAATGCGAAGATCTGTTGTAGCATGTTGATTGTCTATTCTTGTTTTTGAGTTGGTTGTTTCCTCTGTGTTGACTCTTGCTGCATGGTTAGATCATCTCCATTGGGAAAATTCCTGTCATGACTGCGTCAAATTAGTTGCTGAAACTGACAAAAAATTGAAACCATGATTTTGTGGAAAAATGACAAACCCTTGTGCAGATCGTTGCCCTAGCAACTCTAGGTGCACTCTAGAACAACTGCAAGAAACCATGATTTTATTGGAAAAAATTGCCAAACCCTCCAATGATTTTTTTTG
This sequence comes from Thuja plicata, assembly GCA_018584345.1. Lineage (NCBI taxonomy): Eukaryota > Viridiplantae > Streptophyta > Pinopsida > Cupressales > Cupressaceae > Thuja > Thuja plicata. Next base: position 9,055 of record MU223868.1, on the reverse strand, counting down.
AAAAAAATAAAAAACCCTAAGACTAGCAACACCAGTCATGACACAATTTTTGAAGAGTAAAATCGATCAAAACTAGACATGTTTTTTGAGGATTAAAATTGATCAAAACCGAACACAAAATCTGAGACACGGGTCAGAATAAAAAACTTTGTTTTTGAGGAAAAACGGTAAAACCCTTGTACAAAACGATTTTTGAGGTAAAAAATTGCACAAAACCCCCAATAATTTTTTATGGACAAAAACTTAGTTACCGATGCGTCCAGGTTTTGCCCAGATGCGGGAGTGGATGCGTGCTGATGCGGGATGCGGAGGCGGATTCCCTGCGGATGCTTACAAATGCTCATCCTCACCCATCCGAGGCTTTGCTAAAACCAATACGGAAACGATATAGTTTATATCAATATGTAGTAGAGATTTATCTGGGGAGCGGTGATATAGTTTATTTCCGTGGAAAATATTTAAGCCGTTCTTTGCGAGCCGAGTGAATATCGGCAATATTACTGGGATAGTTTATAACTTTATTAAATTATATTATTAATAATTTGTTAAATTTATTAAATAAATCTATAGTTTATAGTTTATTACGTCTGGTCCTCTTGTATAATTTATTAAATTTATTATATAGTTTATTAAATATTTGCAAATTTGCAATAATAATATATGATTGTTTAT
>MU223867.1:3668289-3679924 GCA_018584345.1 Thuja plicata | reverse complement strand
TAACCAAATTGCTTGTAGACACAAACAATTCAGGCAAGGATAATGTTTAATCTATATTTAGATCTAGTCTACCTATTCTAAAAATGCATATTCTACTGAGGAGAACAGAAGCAGAATCGTACATGGAAAAAAAAAAGAATTTGCCTACGCTGCAACTTCTAACATGAAATAGAATCCAAGCAGGAATCACAGTTTCGCATACAATTGTACTTTCTATTCTGATGCACCTAAATTACTAAATGAACAGAAGAAGAATCATGCATGACAAGAAAATAGAATTACTTTCACTGCAATCACAGACATGAAATAGAATCCAGCATGCAACTGCGGCTTCACATATGACTGTTCTATCTATTCAAAATGCAAATGATTCACTAAAATGGAGCAACAAACATGAGACAAAGCCTCTGAAAATAGAATCACTTCTGCTTCATTAACAAGTTTGCCGACCTTGTATACTGAATTCTTTTCATAATTTATAGACCCTACAATACATCAGGCTTCTAAGAGCCAATGACCTTTCCTCTTCTTCGAATACAAAGAGACAGAATGCAAAGAAAAAGACTTTTCAAATCTGAGCACTCGAACAGTCACTATGGAATCTGAAACTCTTCGTCTTCAACCAGCATTATCAAGCTGAATCCATTGGGCCACGAAGTTGAAACGTTGTTTTTCTGCAAAACACGAGACGACGGGTTTTGGTAGACTGAGTGCCCAAATGGCTGCGGTGCACCTGATTCTGGATTTCCCGCTTCGACCATCTACAAGCACTATTACAGAAAATTGGGAAAGTGCCTCTCCATTGCGGAAAATAGACAAAGTGCTTCTCCAGTGGAAAATGACCATCTCACTTCTCTTTGGCGGAAAACTGGAAAAGTGCTTCTCCTTGGCGAAAAATTGGAAAAGTGCTTCTCCTTGGCGAAAATTTGGAAAAGTGCTTCTCCATTGCGAAAATTTGCAATTTGGCTTCTCTTTGCGAAAAATGAGAAAAGTGCTTCTCCTCGGCGGAAAATGAGAAAAGTACTTCTCCTCGGCGGAAAATGAGAAAAGTGCTTCTCCTCGCAGAAAATGAGAAAAAGTAGTTCTCCACTTAAAGCACATGCTTTATTTGATCTCTTGAAGCAATAATATTCTTTTTTAATACATCGGGCCCACCTTACTATAACTAAGCTTGCAGAAAATCACCAAAGAGGTGTGAAACCCGCATAGTGTAAAATTCTCCTTTGCGGAAAATCACTTTCCTAGTGAGAATTCCGCCATGGAGAAGATGATTTCTGAAATCCCGCCGAGCTCATTCTCACTCATTTCTTAACCAAATTGCTCGCCGTTTGTTGCATTAGGATCGTTGAGACCTGTAGAATCGATCCATACCAGTCTTCGATCTCTGCCTGAGAAAGAACATCGATTAGAGCACAAATCTTTGCCGGGTTGGGATCTACAACCTACCCAAATATGAAAAGACCTCAGAACAACCCGCTCGGCTAAGAGAAGGAAAGGCAAAGATAGGGAACCCGACAAAGATAGCCTACCTAAGAAAGAATTAGACATAGACTCAGACTGACCAGACTGACTTGACATGACCATATGACTCCAAGAATGCCAAAAAAGGGTGACTGAAAGTCAGACAACAGGTCTCTCATTGGGATCTGTGTGGACCTAAATCTAGGTCTCACTTATGGTTTTGAGCGTCGAACTTTCTGTTGGACCCTTGTATATATTTGTTTATATGTTATTAGTTTTAGGCAACAGAAGGAGTAGTCAGTAGGATTGGAGATCAGATTATCTGTAAGTAGGTTTGTGACCTCGCATGTATGAAGATCAATTTTTAATTGTTTGAATGTATATGGCGCAAACTGGGAAGGCCTTACAGTCCAACATGTAATGAGTTTGATCAATTAATGAAAAGGATCTTTTATGTTTCTTCTCTCATTATGTTGTTGTTGGCTTTCGCATTGTTTTTGCAAGTTGGTTTGGTAGTTGGGAGAGCCTTTGACCCTTCTCCATCCATCCTTGCATCAAAAATATATCATCAACCACAACACACACAACAAAATTTATTTTTAACCCCTAATTCTAAAAACAAATTATCTGTTCTCGATCATTTCCACGAGTTTTAAACAAGAATGTCTTCCAAGCAATCTACCTATAGACAAATTTGGCTTGTAAATGGCTCTATAAGGTAGTCAACTGAATTACTTGGGTATTTTAATAATTTTTCCACATGAAAAGATCAAATGAATCTTACAAGGGCTACGTAGTTGCGATGCACAATTTAGGGTATTAACCCTACCAGTCCAGGCGTTTGATATTTTTCCCCTCTAAGTTTTTCAACTTAATGAGTTTTTTTTTGAAGTGGGTGGAATAAATTGGCTTAATCGTAATTTCCAATTTGGGTCGTTCCCTCTTACCGACCTTGAAAAGGAAAATCTTGGGAGGTAGGCCCACTAAAGATCTAGCATGTTCATTTTAAAGAAAGAAATGAAGTGAATAGGTAGGTTTAGGAGTTTTATTCACCTTAAAGGTGAAGAGGATATCACTAATATTTACTCATTTCCAAACACCATTAACAATGTTCATTTCCAACACCTCTTAATCTAAGGGATTTGAAGTGTGTATGGATTTTTTATTCACTCAAAGAGTGAAGAGCATATACCTATCACTTCTCTTCCACAAAAAAGGAGGTTTAATTTGGTGTTTGTTTCTTTCCAACCTTTCTTTCTATTGTCAAATTCAACATGTTTGGCATTTTGATCAACTTAAAAAGTTGAGAGCATATGCCTAATGTTTCCTTTGGCAAACAATAATAGGTTTCTAATTAGCTATTTTAAACTTTGAATGCCACAATTTGATAAATTGCAAAAGGTGCAAGATCTCACCTAGTTTTTCGAAGCTAGCTTAGACTAGGCGCTTTTTTGAATTTTTATTTCAATATGCACTTAACTAGTGGCGATCGTTCCATCTCCTTTGCATCCTCTTCTCAAAGGTTATTCCAACACAACTCAAGCAACAACAAGGATAAAAATTGAATTGGAACGTAATTGCTCAAGTTAGTGAAAAACAAAGATGAAACTTGTAATTTAGATACGAATATCAAATGAAGTGTTATCCAATTCAAAGTGAGGTAAATTAAAGAAAGCTTGATACAAATTAACTATTCTCCAATACTTATGCATGCTTTCCATATCCAAAAACTTTTGATAGCAAGTTTTAGCTTCTTTCACCTTATTCCACCTTTTGATTGATCTCTTTTCCTCCACCTTCTTATAATAACTAGGTTTACCCACCTTGTGAATTAACGTATGTAAAACCACACAGATTTTTTATTAAATTGCTATTTTTTATATTATGCAAATTTTACACACAGTAGTACATGCTATCTTAACTGCAATAAAGCGCTACTTTAAAGCCTACTAGGCACTACTTAATGACTGCTGCATGTTACCTCTAAGTTACTAAGTGCTACTTAACAGATAAAAGATGTTAAAACAATATTAAATGCGCTAAAAGAAAGGTGAGTAAGCGTTAGAGGACTCCCGCTAAGCATCACTTTGCTATGTAAAGGCGTCAAACTTTAGGTATTACACACCGATTTACTGTCAAATGCATTGAAAGAAGGTAAGAAAAAAGACAAAAGGACATTTTCACACGTCATTTGACCTTGTAAAGGGGTCAATCTTCACGCCATACACGTCACTTTACCTATAAATCAGAAATTACTGCAAACAAAGCACACTCAAATACACCAAAAGTTCATGAAAATGTTAAAAATGAGGCTTAGATCCCCACATTGGGCGCCATTTTTATATATATGAATATATTCATGAGATTAGTATTGCTATTTATCAATTCAACTTTGAAATCTAACAAATTAAGCTAATTGAATTGAAACATAAACAATAAGCATCTCATGGCTCTCTATCTAGGAAATATAATAGTATGCTCTTAGCTCAAACATCCATTAATGACAGTCCTAGTAATGATAAATTGAATCTATTTGATGCAATTATACCCTATTTAGCTCAAATTATCCTAAATGCTCCAAAATTGATCACTATTATGCAAATTGAATCAATGTAAATGCTATGAACTCAATGTTACTTACCTATAGTAATGATGCTTTGCTGATGAATGTGTGTTCTTTCTATAATGCTCTCAAAATGACTTCTATTTAAAGGATTTTCCAAGGGTAGGGGGCAGATTTGATTTGATCATGATTAGGGTTTAGTTGAGCCAAGGGTTTCAAATGGTGAGACAAGGTAAATGATGGTCTCAAAGGTTGGAGCAAAGAGACAAAATGAAGGGTCAAGATGCTTCTCATGATGTGTGATGGAGAATTCTTGATCCATGTGAGCTCAAATCCTTACTCTCATTGGTTGATTCAAATTTTATCCCAAATAATGGGTGAGAGTAATTAAATTTAATTAATTAGATTTATTTCAGCCATGTGCACCCTTGAATGGGTTGCATTTTATTTTATTTATCTATACAATTAATTGATTAATATCAATTGTATAATTAACTGATATTTTTGATTTAATTAAATCAATATCTTTGATAATTGAATTAATTCTTGATTTTGCTTGATTTGCTCACTTTTCTCTTTGTTTGATTTTGCTTGACCAAATTTAGGTGTCTACACTTTGCACTCAACAAGAATTTATGTTAGATACAAATTGTGTTTTCATGTATCCTATATGTATGCTTTTATTTTTACTCCTAGTAAGAATTTCTCATTCTCATTTTTGGTTAGGTCCTTCAAACTTAAATTTCTTTAAGGGTTGATTCCTCCTAAATGCTTTGAAAATGTACACGATAAATACACAATTAGTATTCAAATTAAATATTATGAATATTATAAGAAATAAAATTTTAACAAAAAGAAACAACAATTTTATGCAAACAAAATTTAATATTAAAAACAAAAAAGAAACAATATTAACATAAAATTCTTGTATGAAGAAAATGTCATGTAAATTAATCAATAATTAGTTTATAATTTGATGGCATGCAAAGTAATATTAATTGACATCTTATGAATTTTTTCATCCTATTGACATCTTATAGGAACGAATACTATGAATATAGCTTGAATTAAAAAACAATCCATGAGTTTCTATGCAATTCTAACCCATTTTGGGGGAGTGGGGATGAGGAATGTGAGTAATACATAAGTAGATTGTTCATTGGATAGTAAGGTTCCACCAATCATAAACTGAATGTGACATCAAAAAAAAAGAAGCTATTCAAACTTGGGAGAGTTCTTCAAATTGTACATTAAAAAAAAGGCCATTGATGTCTAAAAAAAGAATATATTCTTTGATATGTTCATAATAGATTTAAGAGTGGTGTCTAAGTAATAAAGATATGGATTTCATCTTGAGTGTGGGATCAAATGTCAAACATAAAGTCCAAGAATTTGGTAATATCTTGTTGTTTTAAGCCTCTTTGGATGTGACTTTGCATTTTGCCTCTTGAAGTTTATAGGTTTGTATTTAAATGTTATAATTAATGATCTTAGAGTTAAGCCGTGGGCGAAATTTTAATAATTGAAATTTATGGTTGGTCATTTCCTTTAGTATTCTATTTTTGTAGTTAATAATTTCATTATGGTGAGGCATGTACAACACATTATGCTACATTGGGTTGTTATACTATATTAAAAATTTAAGAAAAATCATTGGTCATATTTTTCCCTTCATTTCGAGTATGATGATTGGTTTTCAACAAAATATTTAGATTCAAGGTGCTCAAAACGAAAATTTTATAAGGAGGAAATACCCTTGAATATACCAATAGGAATAATTAATGATGATGAAGGTATTTTCTTAATATTGATAGCGAAAAAAGACAGGGATCACTAAGAAAGTTATAATTTAGGATTTTAAATAATTTTCCTTTTGAAAATTTGTGAGAATGGTGTTTTTCTAAGTACATAACCACACCAAACTTATTCGTTGAAAGTAACTATTGACTTTTTTGTCACCATTTCCCCCTGGTTAGGTTCTTCATCACAATAATTCAGTTGAATAATGCCTAGGGGGATAAGGATCAGTGCAAAATAACTCAGAGACAATTTTCGATGAGATATACCTTTTGTCTCACCGAAATTAGCAAGTAGGATAAACCTCGATGGTTTTTTCGATGAGAATATGTTGGGTCTCTTCGATCTCAAGAGTGGCGGGAGGTTTCGATGAGACTTCCTTTTGTCTCATCAACATGCAGCTTTGGTGCAACTGGGTAGTCAGTGAGGTGCTCATGCATTCCATCGATGACATGTGTTTCTTCGATATGCAATGTTTTTGGAAAGACATCTTTGGATCTTTCCAAAAAGACCACTCATCCATTTTTAACATCGACATATGTCTAGCTGATAGCAGGGAAGCAACAGTTTTTGGATCAAAATTGGCATTCAGTGAGCAGTTTAACTGTTTCATCGATGGGTTCCTTTCGAGGAGGTTCCTTAGGGCCTTGTCGATGTCTATTTCAATGGGATTTTGTGTTCAATCAGGAAGTCATATGTTTCGTCGATGTGTTTTCCCCATCGACATAAGTTTTGAAGGAGTTTCTGTCGATTCCATCGATACCTTCATCGATAGGTTTTTGAGTCCGATTAACGACTTTTATGTCATGTCGATGGGTTACCTTTGTTGATGGAAATGGGAGGTGATAGGGCCAGTTTGAGGTGGATGCATGGCAAGCTCAGGTGAAGAGACAAGTGCGGGGCCCATGACCAAACAATAGAAGGAATAACTTTGGCGGGATGCTTTTTTGGTGTATGCTCTTGTGGTTTCTTCGACACATGTTTTGATGGGATTCTGTGATCAGTGGAGTGTTCGAAGGATTCATCAATAACTCTCTTCCATCAATAGCATTTTTGGCAAAGCTTTGACTCTCTTCCATCGATACTTTCATCAATGAGATTTTGTGTGTGACTAACATTTTTTTTGTGTCCCATCGATGAGCTCCTTTCATCGATAAGCAGACATGTGGTAGAGCTCGACTGAAAGAATGGAGGTGGGTCCACAGTGAGGATGACAATGACGAATGAGAGAGGGATGCACATCCTTATCTAGCTCACAAATTTTTTGATGGGGTTTGGGTCTCTATCGGGCCATTTTACCTCCCATCGATGGCTCAGTTCCATTGATATTGTTTTCGAGGGAGCGTCTACTCTGTTCCGTCGAAAGTTCATCGATTGGATTCCTTGTTCAGTTAGTGGTTTGCAAACTCCATTGACATAAATTTTTTTATTGATGGGTATTTTTGCGATAAAGTTTGGCCAAGTCTCATCAATATTCCTTTTGATGAGGTTCTGTGATCCACCAAGCGGCCAGAGAGTTGATCGATATGGCGGTTTCATCAATAGGGATATTGTTTCGATAGAGAGCAGCTTCCTTTTGTCGATATGAAGTTTTCTTCATTTCTATCGGGCCAGTGCTATTTTGGTAAATATTTCCCTTGTCTCATCGAAGTTCACATTTTTTTAAAACTTTAGGATCAAATAAACATCAAACGATTCTATTTTGAATCTCAGAGAATAACGAGACTTTGAGAAGATTTCAACTTTGTGAGACTTTGCTCCAGCACACTCCGAATGAGTCTTCTCCAAATCAAATCGGAGTCAAATATATCTTCTCTTTGATTAAGTGACTTCCTAAGTTGCTTGAGCAGCTGCCGAATGCCTGCAGCCAATGAGTCATCTTTTAAACAATGCCTTAAGTCAGTTCTTGAATCAACTCTTTTCCTAGCAAGCTCCCCCCGAAAGTCTGCAAGCCTATTCTCAACAATACTAACTTGAGACTTCGAAGCAATAGAAGGAGACATTCATACATGATTTCCAACTCGCACGACATTTAAGCCCATGTCAGCAATTCTTTCCACCATGTTATCTACAACAACATTTGAAGGTGTTGTCACGAGTATTATTTCACTTCGTTTGACAACTATACTTATGAGTTCAGCAAGCACACTGGTTTTTCCTGTACCTGGTGGACCTTGAATGACCGATACTGCTCGCTGTCTATTTAATCCTAAAATAACGGCCCTTTTCTGGAGAGTGTGGTTCCTCCCAAACATGGGACAGTGTGGCATACTATCCACATCCATGGATGTCAGGTCATGCCTAGGCTGGACCAATTTACTAGTTTGTAATTCAACCACCGCAATCTGTAATGGAGCCAATTGTAAATTTAAAACAAGTTTGACCCCTGGATTTCTTGCATCAATTAGAATAGAATGTGACACGGTGTCCATCGTGGGTCTCTGTCCAGCGTTACCCGCAGTGAACATTGAAACACCCACAATCTCCAAAGAATCTCTCCATGTATCAAACAGTATCAATTCCATATCAATAATCCTTTGTGCTTCCAAAGCTTTCATCTGCCTCACCTTAACAAAATCCTCAATAACATTGCATTGTAGACCCAGTTGACTGGCCCTTGAAGCCTCTGCTTGGCTATTATGTTCTGTATTTTCCCCACACTGAGTAGAGTTTTTGTTTCCAACGTGGCTACCAGTATTGGAATATTCAACGCAACCCATTTTTCTGTTATGCTCATGTCCATAAGCTTGAACATCCTGTGTTTGCTACAGAGGAAATAAAAAAGAGTCACCTCTATCAGAACATGAACACTGTGCAATAGAAGGGGCCCACGAGTGTTCAATAGCTCTACCTTCACCATTTGAGGGAGCTGAATTCATTTTGTCTACAGATTGCGCTATAATCAGTGTTGTTTTGATTGCAAGCTGTGTAGGACATCGTAGGCCATGAGTTTGGACCTCCAAACTTCCTACGGTTTTGTCATCATGCAGAATATTCAATTCTGGTAGCATAAAATCCACCATGTTCTCTGTACCAACGTTCCACATATTATCCATACAACTAGTTTTCTTAACAAACCTTTCAAACTCTGAAATTACAGCGTCCTTGGCCACTGACTTAAATGCTTCATATCCTTCGATTTTCTTATTAAACTTATCATCTTTCGTAGCTGAAGGTGAATCGTCTTCTTGGCCAATAATCACTGCATTGTCAGCAGAGTTCTCTCCAAACATTCATGGCTGCAGGTATTTATAGTGAGCCGTGGTTTGCAAATCTTGTGGAGAATTGAATCCTGCCATGCTTGGATTGTCGCGGTTAATATGTTGAGCGGTCCCCCTATTTTGATTGCCACGCAGGGGAATGCTACGTGAGAAATGACCAATATCCCTGGTCCCCGAGCTATCAATGGTTTGTGTGGCATTATCTTTAACAATGTCAACATATCCAACACTTCCACTGCCACGACCTCCACCACCATTTCCGCGCTCAGATCTCTCATGGTCACCACCGTTGTAGCCAGTTCTAGACTGGGCTTGATTTACAGTGATTCTCCTCCCATCTAACTCCTTGCAGTTCATGGCCTCGATGACGTCCATCATGGCTAGCTCATTGCTGAAGGTCACGAAGCCAAATCCATGGGACCTTTCAGTTTCACAGTCTCTTACAATCTTCGACTCAAGAACTTTGCCGAACAGACTGAAGGCGTCATCAATACCCATAGTTATTTCAACTCCCTCATTGTCATGAGGAATGAAGCAATCTCGAAGCTCAACATTAAAAGCCCCATCTTGAAAATTTCCTTCTATAGGTGCGCTTTCATCTTCCTTCAACTCTAAAGAACACATAATAGGCTGCAACTCCTCGGCTCTAGAGTGAGCAACAACTTGGGCTTCTTGAGCCTCTTTTTGACCAATACGCAAGCCTTTTCTCTCAGCTGTAATCGCCTCACCATCTTCTGCCCTTTCATCTTCATTTACAACGAGCTTCTTGTCCGCCCTTTCATCTTCTTCTACAACGAAGTCTCTCACAGAGTGTCATTCACCAAGAACAAGTGCTTCTTCATTTTCTAGCTGTAACATCCTATGAATTTTGGAAGCAAAATCATTCGGATTATCAAGACTGAAGCCAGAAGTATAAAAATCCATTTGATAATAGACCATCACTAGGTCCTTAACAGACTTTCCAGACTTGTCTGTCTTTGCCCTCTTCCGCAATTCTTTCATGGCATTTTTCTTGCGTTGCACACCACCCGTGCGCTCAAGAATTGCATAAAGCTCAAATCTGAGAGCTCTTAAATCTTCTTCTGGTTCAACTTTAGGCTTATCTTCCCAGCCATCCCACCAATGCACATGGCGAATTCTTTTAGCTTTTGTAGGCCTAGCATCAATCTCTACTGAGCCTAAACTTCCAAGAAATTCATCGATGACAAAATCGACTTCATCTTCTTCCATCTCTGCTCTAGCCTCACCTAGGCTCTGATACCAATTGCAAATATTAAACAAACAGAGAAATGGAATGAAAACAAAATACAAAGAAGACAAAGTACAATAGACACAATTTTATCGTGGTTCGGCAATTTGCCTACATCCACACTCGAAGCAAGGAATCCATATATTAACTGAATCAATAATACAATACATGACTACTCATCCATTTATAGACAACTCTTCTAATATGAAGAGATGGAGGAAAGTGAACGGTCATGTGACCGTTGGGCTTCACATCCCAACACCAAATGCTTTCTTTCATCGATGGATGTTTTTTTGAAGAGGCATGACGTGGTCTTATCGATTGCCGTGGTGGATATGTATACAGGGTTTCATCGATAGGACTCTCATCAATGAGAAAGAAGAGGATCGAATTAATTACTTTAGCTACACTCAACAACATTCAAATTTCCGTGATGCCACTTATTGTATACATAGATGATAAAATTAAATGCTATTTATTTCTCAGCTACCTCTTTATTGATATTTCTGCAATAATATAAAACACGATGTCATTCTTTTGCACATGCCAACATCAGTTCATGATTTTGTTATCTCAGAGGCACACTCATCAGAATGAAGACTTTTTGAGTCTATAGTTATTTCTGACCTGCTGCTTGTAGTTAAAGAGAGCATTCCTTGCAGGGGCATTAACTCTAAGGGCTTCCTCTTGCTTCTAGAATATGGATAAACTTGCAGAGATCATATTTCTTCTAATATGATCTTCTGGCAATGGCTAAAAGTGCACCAATTTGCACTGCCGGCCCAGGTCAAATCAGCCCAGCCTACGCCCTGCCTTTTGCACGGGTGCTGTTGGAATTTTGGGAAGTGGGAGGTGGGGCCGCCACCTTTCCACTTGAATTTAATTTTTTTTAAGTTTTATGAAAGTTTTATTATTTTAAATTATTTTAAAGTTTTTTTTATTTTATGTTTTTCATTATTATTTTATCATAATTTGTTAATAATTATATATTTATATTTGTGTTTAATTATATATTATTAATTATTTATTATTATATATATTAGTTTAATAATATTTATTAATTAATATAGATATATATGTTTTTTTTTTTTTAATCTAATTTTTTAGTAAATAGATAATTAATATAGATATATATGTTATTTTTCTTATTATCTATTTTTTTTATTATTAATTTTTTAGTAAATATATATATTTTATTGATTTTTTAATTCTTGTACGAATTTATTAAATCTTCATATAAATATTTGAATATAGTATAATATATTTAATTTATATTTTATGATTTGATGATATGATTTAATATATATGTTATTTTTTTAATTATAGGTATATGTTGAATTTAAA
>MU223867.1:3627905-3644066 GCA_018584345.1 Thuja plicata | reverse complement strand
GGACGGGGCGTTCTTCGTGTCAGGAAGAACCCCGGGGAAGCTCATCACTTCCGGAGCTGACCACTCCACGGTTGGGCGGTAAAAGCGCCTGGACCCCACCTCTGTTCTCGAGGAAGCGTAAGGGACTTAGTCCGAGGCTCAGGAGACAGAAACCGATGAGTTGATACTTCCAGTGTTAATTTCTTCTCTTCTTTCTCTATTTTCATATTGTACTCTATCTAGTGATCGACAAGCTGGTCAACACTTCTGGATGTAATAATTTTGTTGTATCAATGTAAATTGTGTATTGATTCGTATATCCGACAGGTTGGTCGGCATGAAATTGTATGTATTTGGTTTAAAAGACTTAATGTACACTCAACAAGTTGGTCGCTTGTATGATCCTCTTTTGATGTAATATGGGATAAATGTATTGAATTATCGATCTCGTCTTCGACTTTTTGACTTTCGACTTATTTTGCTTAAAAGCTTATATGGCATACTTGTATATAAATTCAGTCTTTACACTGTTCCATCCTAAGTTTTATCGATGGGATTCCTTGTTTGGTCACCGATTTGCAAACTCCACCGACATAACAGTTTCATTGAAGTTCGGCCAAGTCTCATCGATATTCCTTTCAATGAGGTTCTACGATCTACCAAGCGACCAGAGAGTTGATCAACATGGCGATTTCATCGACAGGGATATTATTTCGATGGAGAGCGGCTTCCTTTCGTCGATATGAGGTTTTATTCATTTCCAACGGGCTAGTGCTGTTTTTGTAAATCTTTCCACTATCTCATCAAAGTTCACATTTCGACATCAAACGATTCTACCGAATGCTTTCTTTCATCGATGAATATTTTTGCAAAAAGGCATGGTGTGGTCTTGTCGACTGCCTTGGTAGATATGTATGCAGGGTTTCATTGATATGACTCTCATCGAAGAGAAAGTAGAGGTTGATCAAAATTAATTACTCTAGCTACACCCAAGGACAGTCAACTTGCAGTGACTCCGCCTATTGTATACAGAGAGGATAAAAACTGAATGCTATCTATTTCTCAGATACCTCTTCATTGATCTTTCTACAATACTTCAAAATAGAGTGTCATTCTTTTGCACACACCAATATCAGTTCATGATTTTGTTGTATGAGAGGCACATTTATCGTAATAAAGACTTTTTGAGTCTATATTTATTGCAGACCCGCTGCTTGTAGTTAAAGAGAACATTCCTTGCAGGGGTATTAAATCTAAGGGCTTCCTGTCACTTCCAGAATATGGATCAACTTGTAGAGATCAGATTTATTCTAATACAATCTTCTCTTCTCTGTGATCTAACCTTGGTTAGGGTTAGAACTTTAATTTTTACCTGAGTTATGCTTGAACTCATAGAAGGCAAAGATGTACATATTTTCAATGAATTTCTTCTGTTTATCTTACATATACAACATTTTTTTCTGTGATTATAAACAACCTTGCCCGCCTTTAATGAAATCACTGGTCTTGCCTATTTCAAGTATAAATATCTATGTAAATATTACTTATTACCTGCATATTTGCATGTATTTGATCATCTTAAGCTTTCTATGTTGTGGAATATGTGATTAATCAAACCTATTCAAGTGAATGGACGTATTCCTTAAAGGGCTGAATTCATTTTTCTGCCTCCACACTAGATTTAGGTTTATAAGTCTTTTGAAATAGTGTTGTTGTGTGATCTTAATTGAATTCAAGTGCAGTCTCATGTAGGCAGAAATCAAAACATTCAATCTGGTGTATCACCTTTTCCCTTTTGTGCAAGCCTTCTTCCCTTTCCTTTTAAGCAATTATATTTTAGGTGCATCCTGATTGAAAAGGAAGCCAACCTTCTTTAGAGATTCAATCTCATTGATCAAATCAGACATTGAGAAATTGTTTCCATATTTCACAAGGTTGTTTAGGTCATTAACCATAACCTAAACAAAGGTGCAAACTTTTGTGTTAACAACAACATCAAGAAGGGTTACAACTATGTTGTGTTGACTCGTCTATTGAAGGTAGTGATAATTAAGTTGTTTAAAATTGTCATGTCTTAATTTGATCACATCACCAACAAGAGAAACCAATACATGGGATATAATCTAATTTATATAATATAGAAGGAAGACACATTTCCATATTCCATCATTTGCGTTGGGTCCTTTAGATTCTTGATTTTAGATGAGAAAAATATACAAAATTTTCTTTACCAATTAGGTAATTTGGTATGTGTACAATTTGGTGGTTACATAACATAAAAATATTTTGAAACTTTTAGTGCCCTATATCTAAATTTTTAGATCCCTATACATTTAAAAGAATGTTATTACTAACAATATTCATTTGTTTTTCTAATCATTTAGAGAACAATACACCTTTAATTTCTTTTAAATAACAGGAGGAACCTTAATTTAGAATTCATTCTTATTTAGGAGACTTATTTACATCATCATGGACTTCAACTTTAGAAGAAATGAATAAGGCAATAAAGGATGTTCTGCATAAATATAAAGTCTATTCATGAAAAAATTCCAGATTCCATCTTCTTTCAATAGTGATTGTCTTTGGTAATAAAGGCGGGTTAGCATAGATTTATTCTTTGGATTATGTGAAGATTAATAAGATGAAGAGACACACGAATTTGAATACATTGGGTCGTTTAGTCTCTTTAGTCTACTTTGTTTTTGTTCCTTTGTTGGGTTTAGTACTCAACAATGTTTTAAAACTACAAATTTCAATTGCATTAATGTGTAATGCTATTTTTAAAGAGTTAGTCATTCAATAATTTGATCAAATGCGTGTTCAACGTGGGCAATTCCAAGATAATCACGAGTTTAATGAAAGGTATAAAATATATAGACAACAACAATCATTTATTCACCTATCTAAGATACCTCTTAGTCACTAATATAAAGTTATAGTTACTTTGAGTTTTATATGTATTCCTCAACAATGTCAAGGACTTAGGTCATTCATATAGGTATCATATGTGTTGGTTGGAAATTAGATGGTTTAAACTTGTATATAATACTTGTTTATATGTATCATAACATGTGAAGGTGTTAAGGTGGACAATTATACAAATATAAAGGTTAGCATTAGAGTGAATATTGTTGGTGCAATTCATTAGAGTGATTGCAAAATAATATATTTTATATTGAGACTCTATTAAAAATGTTTTTGTATTGAATACCTGATTTTGAATAATATAATTATGGAAATATTTTAGTGATGGGTAATATTATAGAGGCATACTATTCTTATCATTATTATGAATAATAATAATGATATTATTATTATAATTTAATAATAATAATGATATTATGATTATAATTTAATAATAATAATGATATTATGATTATAATTTAATAATAATAATGATTTTTCAATCTTGTGTAATATTATGGAGGCATACTAATCTGATTATTATTATGTACATGTTGGTAGATGGGTTTTACAAATATTGACTATTTTTGGTGCATATAATATTAACCGTCTTTAATTTTAGTCTATTGGTTACCAATAACAAGTGTAAATCCCCAAAAATTGGTTTTAGGACACAATTTTTTTTTGGGAAGTTACTATAATATTGGGAGTCCAAACCCTAATGTGTGTAGTGGTAAAGCTTACAATGGTCAATTTATGATAGTTAATATTTTTTTTTAAAATAGATATATTTTATGAATATTAATGAAGAGTAATGCCCAATATAGTAAAATTTTGGTCTGAGACCGATGTGTTGTCCATGGAAACCACTATACTTAAAATATAACAACCTACCATCTACATAAACCACCATGCTTGAACACTACTATCACCATATAGACATTGTCTTTTCCCATCCTCTACATAACTTTTTACCAAACATACTTACAACTATTAAAAAAGATTTGGACAATAAACTACAAACCCTTCTATAACTTCAAAAATTTACCCAAATTTATAAAAATATACCATATTTTGCAAAAAAAATAAAAATACCAGCTGATTAATTTTTTCTTCTCCTCATGGTTTAGTGTGATCACCTAATAATCCTCCATTAAAATATTTTTTTATTTCCTCAATCGATTCATAGATTCCACTGCAAACAACTCCTAGAGAGCCTTGTCTTGAAGGTAATAACTGATAAAATCCCATCCCACTTGCACCTCGACATGTCTCTTCTCCTTTTCCTCCATGACATTCCATAGCAAAAATATGCCTCAATGGTGGGGACACCTTAGAGACATGCAACTAGTCACCATGTTTTGAAATGAACCCTTCCCCTGGTTTGACCATCACTATGAAGGTGTTCGACCCATATGTCTATACACCCCTAAAGCATTCTTGCAACACCCAAATTTCATTTTCCTTAATACCAATCTCCACACACCACACCAAAATATAGAGGCAATGTTCACGTTTGTGTGGAAGTGAAATTTAAATTTCATATACACCTCCCCCAATAATATTTCCACCATTTAAAAAAAACATGGGATCTTCAAATTTAGAGACATTCTTTAGACAAATTTTTGAGATCTTACTCCAACAATGCCAATTGTTATTTGTAGGTAATGAGAGTAAAGTCCTTCTGCATTGATCAAAAAGCCCATTTTTCCATCACACAGACCACTAGTAGTGTCTCCAAATTGCAAATATTAAAAATGACTACCTCAAAAGTCTTCTAACTCTAAATGCATCTAGTGCCTCCCGTGGCTGCATTTTGTACTGCTATATTTTGTTCCGATCTGGACTCTTTAATGTGATTTTATGACTATTTGTATGTTGTAATTTTGTTTTGGCATATTGAGATGCACCTGGTTACATAACATTCTTCATTATTTTGTTCATACTGATATCACTATTGATGTAGATGATAGATTATATTTGCGCTTTCAGTGATGATTACATATGCATGATGACCCTACTGTGATGCTATATGATTATATCTGGTTTATTTTATATCTAAGGATAGTTTGATTATGTTTATCTTGATGTGGTTTCATGATTGATTCACTCATGTATGTGCTAGTGGTCACTGAGATATTATGCATTACCATGCTTGGTGAATATTTGGTTCAGGGATTTATTTGATATATGCTCTTAAATATCGTAAAATATTATTTAAATGTTTTAATTTAATGAAATGATTATGTATGATGTTTATTGAGGATTACATATGAAAGGAATAGTTTTGTAACATTCAAATACATAAGAATTATTAGGTCTCTTTAATGTCCTTTCATTAGTTTCATTTCTAGATTATTAAATATGTTCTTAGACCATTTATCCACACTTGACACACACATGTTTTTAGTGATGATAGGTACTAGAGGTCGACTCCACTTGGTTCCACAATTTTGTGAGCGTGTCTTGTCCCTGATAATGGCACAGGAGATAGTTACATTGTCTATTTATGCCATTTAGCCAATATCATTCATGTATGGATGATGTATTCACACTTTCTGTATTATAGCGCTAGTTACCATGTGGGTAAAGTCTATACTGAGCTTACATATTTATATTATACCAGTGAATGTGTGTGCATAGTCTTGTATCCCTTGTTGTCACGGTTAAGTGATTTAATGCATATCTTTTTTTAAATGTTTTGGTCATTTTATAATTTACCAACGAATTTTCTGTAGTGCTATTCCATTTAATTGGAACTGATTGATTCAATCCATGATGGGGTTTTGGTTATTTAATTGGTTTTAAATTTATTGATTTAAGTGGTTTTCATTTTATATTTTTTTGGCTTTGAAAGAAAAAGTGACTTATATTGTCACAAAAGTTCTTTTTAGTCATTTGTTATTTTTGAATTGGCATTTTGTCGAGACAAAATTGATTCTTGCTTGTTGGGTTTGACCCATTTGCATAAATTTTTTAGATAGCGACTCGTTGGATTCAGGCCATGATTGCTCCACTTTGCCAAGAAGCTCATTCGATTTCATGGAGTTTGTGAATTTCCTCCTTTCTTTAGTTTTTTTTTCCTTCATTTTGAGGTAGGAAACCTCATATATCACTTCGTTCTTCAAATTTTTAACTTATTTCTTGTTGCATTTAGTTCATGGGATGAGATGTTGGTTATCTCCCACTTTCATGATTCAATTCAATCCCCATTTTGACTTATGTATTTTAGAATTTCAAAATGAACGTTGAGATAATATTATGCTATTTGATTTTCTCTATAGTTGATGAATCTTCTATTTGAGTGTGTTTTTATGGTGTTGTGCTTGTGAGAATAAACAGGGTATTCTCACTTTTTCTAGTTTCTAAGTTTGAATTTTGATGCTTTTTCATGGTAATCAATGGTGAGAATGGTTTGGGACCGGTTTTTGGTCCAAGTTGCGATTTGAAAGAAAAAAGGGTTTTGATGGTGTTTATGAGTTTTATAATGTGGAGTGACAGAATTTATATATGAATTATCATTTGTGAAAGGATTTGAGTTCCTCTTCTCTCAGTTTTGGCCATTTGAGCATGCTTTCATGCACAAGCTTTTGTCCCTTTTTATGGATTTTTATTGCATTGTTGAGTTTGCAATCATAATTTTTATTGATTTCAGTGGTTTGGACCACATCCTTAGCATAGTGAGCTATGCCCATTTGACAGGATATTTGAGAAATATCTACGCTTGGTTCTAGACCAACAAAATTCTCTTCATATCACAAGGGAAGCTATGACCATTGAGTCTTTCATTGCCTTGTGTTTATTGCCTTTTCACTCACCTTTATTTATTCACACACCTAATTCTTGAGTTGAGTTTGTATTCATATTGGGATTTATGGTGTTGAGACCACATCCTTAGCATAATA
Organism: Thuja plicata; assembly: GCA_018584345.1. Classification (NCBI taxonomy): domain Eukaryota; kingdom Viridiplantae; phylum Streptophyta; class Pinopsida; order Cupressales; family Cupressaceae; genus Thuja; species Thuja plicata. Next base: position 3,637,275 of record MU223867.1, on the reverse strand, counting down.
GAGTTATGCTCTTTGATGGGATCTTTGAGAAACCTGCGCTCTTGGTTTGAGATCAAGTTTACCATGCTTCTTTATGGTTTATTTATTTGGAGTATTTTCTTGCTTTATGCTCCTTGTTGCATTGGATTGCTTTATACCTCATTATTTTAATGGGAGGATTTCATTTGGTGTTTCAGTAGTGGAGTGAAGTGGCTCTCTAGGCATGTTGGGACACAAAGGGGACACTAGGGTAACCCTTGTAGATTTCTTAATAAGAATTGATAAATTAAATAAATAAACGAGAAAAAACATATTAACAAGAATTAACAAGTCTACCTTTCCGTCTAAGGATGTTGATATGGTATGAATTTACCATTGTTGTTTGAAGATATTGAGTTGATATAATACTTTGTCATCCGAGGATGTTGATATGGTATATTTAGCCATGGCCGTCCTAGGATGTTGAGATGGCATAGCCATTGTTGTCTGTGGATGTTGAGCTGGTGTAGTAGAGCCTTTTTGTTTGAGAAGGATTTCTCAAATTTGTATAGAACACCTCATGCCATACAATGACACTCCCACTCTTGAGTCTCTATGTTAAATCACTATTTAGGTCTAATAGTGACCTTGTGTATATGTGACTTTTTGTGCTCTAGTCTCTGAGATTGCATTGGGCTTGATACGCCACTATCCAATTCTATGCACTTGTATGTCGCAAGTGTTAGCATACTATTTCTTGTGTGCATTGTGATTGTTTGGGTTGTGTGACCATCTCCATGAGGATAGTGGGGTGGGCCTAAGGGTCCACATGGTCAGATTGCATGACTTATTACAATTGGGGGACCGACGTACAAGTGGTGGATTAGATTCAATGATGTAGTACCAAGCATGTTGTGCTCATTTTTATCCTTATGCCTTTAATTTTAGTATTAGTGCTCTTATGCTATCATGTTTAGTTGATTAATGTATTTTCATTTATATTGATCATATTGAGTGAATTTGAGCTCGATATTGTGTATGCAATACTCCTCGGTGTGGAGCTAGCTGTATTTTGGCTAAACATAGGTGTCACCATTAATTTTTTTACAAGTTTCCATGTTCTGGGAATTTTTGCACATTAATATTCTGCCCTTGCACATTTGACCTTTATTTTTGTGCATTTTCTGACTGTTCCCGACCATTTGTTCACTGTTCCTAAACATTTGTAAACTTATTTTTATGGATTTGTTTGATGAACTATAACTGATTGAATGTTTGAAGATGTTAAGTTGATGATCACTGAGACACATAAAGTTAATGCAAGACATTAAATTAGTTAATGTATTGTATTGTCATTGATGTCAACTTGATATAATCTGTATGGTCATGTACCTACTGCTAAAGACTTCAAAGAACCAATGAATCAAAGGCTATGCTATCAGTAATGCATAAAAGTTAAGTATTCACAAAGTACCTGTATACACCGACAAAGTGCACACCGACAGACATAGTAAACCAATGAGAGCAAAGTCATAGTGTTACCCGACGAGCAAAAGCACAACATTACCAACGAGAAAAGAATAGTGTAACCCGACGGACAGAATTATAGTGTTGCCCGATGAATAGACAACACTGACAGACGGAGATCCTGAAGGAAACTAAAGTCTCACCGACGGAACAGTCAGTTGTCACCGATGACTAACTGAAGTATTGACCGACAAAACAAAGAGTTCAGAAATGAAAAAAAGGCTTAGTTGTCAAGAGCTAAATATAGACTTAACTGGTAATTATCATTGTTTTAATTGACAAAGATAAAGCCAGAGATAAGTAAAGGATTTAAAACTATTTTTTCCAGTTGGCAAGAAGATCTCTACGAGATAAAACATGAGTTTTGCTTTACATCTAATTGGCGAGAATTGTGGATCATGCCAAGTTCAAGAAAGCCAAGAAATGGTGAAATCATGTCTATATAAGAGACAAGCTAATTCAATATGAATTAGGGGAGTGACAAGAGAATAGATGCTGAAGAGATTCTAGAGGAGAAGAAAGTCTTCATTCAGACCTGATCAATCAAGCTAAGGAAACAACTGAATTCTGCAGACACCGACGAAAAGTGATACAACAATACAGAGTAGAACAATGTGGAGAAAAGGTATTGAATTGATAGCATTGATCAGAAAGGTAATGTACTTACAATAGATCTGAAAATCTGCAATTCTAGTTGTATATGTGAACATATCAATTTACTGTTTCAATTTAACCATTGAAGCATCAAGTCTCTTAACCGAGAAGGACTTAAAAGTATTTTCTAATTGAGATACATCCCAAGGAGTATAAAAAATTTTGATCATACAAAGTAGCATTGGATATGCCCGATACCTATTGACAGGCCAAGTGAGTGTTTGATCAAGGATGGTAGCATTAGATGCCAGATACAAAGTGAAAAACTATTCATTTAAATCCTCTAACAAGGTCACACCTAACAATGTGTTTTTAACCTTTAATAGGGTTGGCTCTTCACCGAGCTCACTTCAGAAGAGTGAAAATTTGGGTTACCGGTCCCAGTGGTTTTTCCCTTAACAAGGTTTCCATATTAAAAATCCATGTGTCAATGTATTTATGAGTCATTACTTTATTGTTTTTCATTTCACATAAGTAAATCTGGATTGATCGGTATACACTAGTTATTTATTGTATTTCGGTAAATAGAAAGATTGCTAATTGGTAAAAGTAAGAATAAGGTTTGAAAGAGTAATCTAAGTAGTAGTTATGTGTTATTAATAATTCAAGGCAATCATCTTGTAGGAATGAAGATAACTAGAGGCTTATAAATGTGGTAATAAGTTTTTGGGTTGATTTAAGGATTAATTTTTGAGGTCACTGATTCACCCCCCTCTCAGTTATTCTAACAATTGGTATCAGATCTTGTGTGCTTAGAAAGGGATTTTAACAACTCAAGCAAAAGATCACAAGATGAATAGATGAGATGTGCCCAAGTTGAATAACTTTGCATCATGGAAAAGAAGGATAAGACTCCACTTATCAAGTATTGGAAATGATGTTACTCAATACTTAGATATTGAATATGCGTTGCCCACATGAGCACTCACACTTGAACAAATGAGAGAGAAGCATGAGCACAACTGCATGATAATAGAGCTTGCTTCCTCACTCTTTGACGCTGAATTTGAAGATGTCAAAACATGCACAACTACAAAGCAGATGTGGGATAAATTGAAGCTTGTACATGGTGGTGATATAAATGTTCTGAGAGGCAAGGCAGAAAGCCTTAGAGGAAAGTTTGATGATCTCAGAATGAAAGAAGGTGAAAACATCACAAATTACAACACAATAACCAAATAGGTATTCAATGCTATCCGAGGAGTTGGAGGTGTAATAGATGAAGAGACAATGGTAAGTAAAATTCTAAGAACCTTACTGCCTAGTTGTGCTATTAGAGTATCTGCCATACAAGAAATGAGAGCAGTAGCAAATAAAATTGTTACTCTAGGTAGTTTGATTGGAAGACTGATTTCATTTGAGATGAATAACTTTGATAATAGTGTCTTACCAAACATAGAGTCTGCATTCAAATCTTCTTTGAGAATAAGTAAATCAAGTCATAAACACACTATGAGAAAATATAGTGAAAGTGAAAGTGAAGAAGAAGATCTTGATGAAATTAAAGTACTTATGGATAGAAGAATGCAGAGAGGAAAAGGTAAATACAAAGGTAAATTACCACTCGTATGTTTTAATTGTTAAGAGATTGTACAATTTTCTGCAAGATGTCCTAACAGTAGAAAAGATGACAGAAGTAATGATAGATCATTTGAAAAGAAGTTTGACAAAGGTGATAACCGAGATTACATAAGAAACCAACAATCAGAAAGAAGAGATACCCGAGACTACAAGGACAAAGGAAAGAAGGCCAGTTACCTAGCTACATGCAAAGATGAAGATACTGACACCGAATCTGATGAAGACATCGAGATGGTGTTTGTGGCAGTAAAAGATGATTCAGATGAAGATGAAAGGTATGTAGAAACTGCACTCATATCTAAAGTTAGCAAGAATGATATCTGGATCATAGATAGTGGCTACAATCACCACATGACAGGTGACATAGAAAAGTTTAATACTTTTGAGTATTATAATGGTGGTACAAAAAGAATGGGTAATGACACACCTTGTCCAGTTTAAGGTAAAGGAACTATAATGTTGAATAAACTGATAAAATGTGAAAATGCTTATTGGGTGAAAGGATTGAATTATAATATATTGACTATTTCTCAGCTGAATAATTTAGGTCACCGAGTAGCATTTGAGAATAAGAAGGCAAAGATCTTCAATGAGTCAAGAAGATTGATCAGAACTGGTGAATAGGCCAAAGGTAACTTATTCTATATGAATGATACTGACACCACTTGCTTAATGGCTAGAAACAGAGACATATGGTTGTGGCATAAAATATTGTGTCATGTAAATTTTGAAAACATGATAAAGATAAGAAAAAAGAGAAATGTAAGAGGCTTACCCAGCATGTCAAAGTGAGACAATATCATGTGCAAAAATTGTCAAAAAGGTAAGATGACAAAGTATAGTTTCAAAAGAAAAACCCATACATCTGATACTATTCTAGAATTAGTCCATACTGATCTATGTGGACCCATGAGGAAAAAGAGTTACTATGGTGATAGATATTTCATTCTCTTTGTTGATGATTACTCTAGAATGATGACAATTATGTTTCTAAAAGATAAATTAGAAGCATTCAAGATGTTTAAATGGTACAAAGCAATGGTAGAAAAAAAAAGTGGTAAGGAATTGAAAAGCTTAAGATCAAATAGAGGAGGGGAATTTATTTCAGATGAATTCACTAATTTTTGCAATGAGCATGGAATCAAAAGACAGGTCTTTGCACCGAGAACACCACAGAAAAATAGAATTGCTGAAAGAAGGGACATATCCATTGTTGATTGTGCAAGGACATTGATGATAGAGAAAGGCATCACCCAAATCTTCTGGAGGGAAGCTATCAATACTGCTGTTTACACATTGAACATAGTACAATTGAAGAAAGATACCAAGAAGACACCCTATGAGCTATGGTATGGTTACACACCCAATGTAAGTTACTTCAAGATCTTTGGTAGTCAATGTTATATCTTAAAAGATGATAGAAATGGAAAGCTTGAATCCAAAAGTGATGAAGCTATCTTTCTAGGGTATTCCACAAAGAGCAAGGCTTATAAATGTCTCAATAAAGCCTCTAACAAAATTGTTGAAGTGCAAATGTAAAGATAGATGAATTTGCAGAGAAGAATGAAAAGGAAAGCACAAAAGAACTAGAGGACTAAAATAGGTTTGTTTAAAATGAATAACCTGACATTCTACCCAAAGAATAATGTATATCTCCCGAGAAACATAATATTGCAACCGAGCATCAGGGTGCAAATACCAAAAATCAGGATATTGCTCAAGATGATGTACCAAGCGATGGAGATCAGAATGAAGGACAAAATGATGATCAAGATGATAGACAAAGAATTGAACCTGTACTTTCCAAGTATGTCTGAAGGAACCATCCACAGAAGCAGATCATAGGAGACAAGAAGGCTGATATGAGAACCAGAAGTAAGTCTCTAAATACAAGATGTCTAATTTGTGATTTTGAGCCAAAATCTGTTAATGCTGCACTTGATAATGAAGAATGGATTAGTGCTATGAATGAAGAAATTGAGAAGATTGAGAAAAAAAAGACATGGACACTTGTACCGAGACCAGATGACAAGAATGTCATCGGTACCAAATGGATATTAAAAAATAAGCTGAATGAGAATGGAGAAGTCACCAGAAACAAAGCAAGACTAGTATGCAAGGGGTATGCGCAAGAAGAATGGATTGACTATGGAGAAACCTTTGCACCCGTTGCTAGGCTAGAAGGAGTGACAATATTAATTTCTTATGCTACATTTAAAGGATTCAAGGTATACCAGATAAATGTCAAGTCTGCATTCCTAAATAAAATACTTGAGGAAGAGGTATACATTGAGAAACCAGAAGGGTTTGTTGATCCAAACAAGAGGAACATGGTATGTAGAGTACACAAATCCTTGTATGGATTGAAACAAGCACCAAGAACCTAGTATGAAAGACTTTATTCCTATCTCATAAGTATTAGATTTGTAAGAACTAGTAAAAATAATAATCTTTATTTGAAGGAAGATAATGATGATAACATTTTGATTGCTAAATGAAATCATATTTGGAGGCAATGATATGCTATGCAAATCATTTTCAAATCAAATGAGCAAAGAGTTTGAGATGTCTATGTTTGGAGAGATCAAGTTATTTCTTGGTCTACAGATCACGCAACAAGATGAAGGCATTTTCATTACACAATCCAAATACATCAAGGAGGTGCTGAAAATATTCAAGATGGAAGATTCCAAGCTAGTTAGAACACTGATGGCAACTGGATGTAAGATGAAAAAGGAGGACAAGTCACCTGAGGTAAATCAGAATTTGTACAGATCAATGATTGGCAAACTCATGCATGTTGTACATACTAGAACATATATTGCACATGCAATAGGAATAGTTGCAATATTTTCTGCTAATCCCAGGGAATCACATATGACTTCTGTGAAAATAATCCTAAGATATATGAAGAATACCGAGGACTATGGCTTATGGTATAGAAGAGAAGGCAAATTTGAACTTAAGGTCTTTATCGACGCTGATTGGGCTAAAAACATTGATGACCGAAAGAGAACAATTGGAGGAGCATTCTTTATGGGTGACAGAATTGTCACATGGATCAACAAGAAGCAATGATCCATCTCTCAGTCTACTGCAGAAGCATAGTATGTTGCTACTGATGCAAATTTCTCAAATATTGCATGTATCAAACAGTTACTGGAAGGTATGAATATGAAAATTATTGAACTAGTAATTATCTATTGTGATAATACCAGTGAATTAACATTTCCAAGAATCCAATTATGCATGCTAAGACAAAGCATATTGCTATCAAGTATCATTATTTGAGAGAACAAGTTCAAGAAAAGGAGGTGATACTTGAGTATGTGCAATCAAAGGAACAATTAGCTGATATCTTCACCAAGCCACTGCCCAAGGATACATTTGAGTACTTGAGAAAGAGACTAGGGGTCAGACCCTTGTCTACTGGTCAGTAAGATGACTAGAAGGTTGCATCAACCTAAATATTCTCAAAATATCATTCACATTGATGCAAGCAAAGAGATAGACTTCAAAGATACATCTGTACACAACAAGGTACTTATCTACACCAAGCACCAGAGTTTTTGTATTGCTGATGGATTGGGAAATTCATGGAATATATAGAATGGATAGAAAGGATTGTTTGGCATTACTGTCAAATATTTGTTTGGAATTGTTGTCAAAGGGAGATATTATATCCATTATCACATTATCCAAAGGGAGAGATGTAACCAAAAAGGGATAGTACATACAAAGGGAGAGATTGCTGTCAAGAGAGAAAAGAGACATCAAAAGAAAATAATAGTCAAAGGGAGAGAGTTTGACACAAGAACAGAACACATCACTTCAGAAGAAGAAATTTTCTACATCTATCCACCGAAGGGATTGAAGACAGAAAGAGATCTGCAAGAATCAAAACTAAGCTATGTAGGCTTATCGAGGACCAGATATTTGTATCGGTTATAGTAAATAAGATTGGTATTTTGATGAACTTCATCTGTTATATTTCATATTGTATTAGTGATAATATAGTGTGTTTCCATCAATGCCAAAGGGAGAGATTGATGAACTATAACTGATTGAATGTTTGAAGATGTTAAGTTGATGATCACCGAGACACATAAAGTTAATGCAAGACATTAAATCAGTTAATGTATTGTATTTTCATTGATGTCAACTTGATATAATCTGTATGGTCATGTACATACTACTAAAGACTTCAAATAACCAATGAATCAAAGGCTATGCTATCAGTAATGCATAAAATTTAAGTATTCACAAAGTGACTGTATACACCGATGGAGTGCACACCGACAGACAGAGTACACCAATGAGAGAAAATTCACACTGTTACTCGACAAGAAAAAAAACAACATTACCAATGAGAAAAGCACAGTGTAACCCGACGAACAGAATTACAGTGTTGCCCGACGGATAAACAACACCGACGGATGGAGATCCCGAAGTCAACTGAAGTCTCACCGACAGAACAGTCAGTTGTCACTGATGACTAACTAAAGTATTGACCAATAGAACAAAGAGTTCAGAAATGAAAAAAGGCTTAGCTATCAAGAGCTAAATATAGACTTAGCTGGCAATTATCATTGTTTTAATCGACAAAGCTAAAGCTAGAGATAAGTAAAGGATTTAAAGCTTTCTTTTCCAGTTGGCAAGATCTCTATGAGATAAAACATGAGTTTTTCTTTAAATCTAATTGGCGAGAATTATGGATCACGCCAAGATCAAGAAAGCCAAGAAAGGGTGAAATCATGTCTATATAAGAGAAAAGATAATTCAATGTGAATTAGGGGAGTGACAAGAGAATAGATGCTGAAGAAATTTTGAAGGAGAAGAACGTCTTCATTTAGACCTGATCAATCAAGCTAAGGAAAGAGCTAAATTCTGCAGACATCAACAAATAGTGATACACCATCACAGAGCAGAACAATGTGGAGCAAAGGTATTGAATTGATAACATTGATCAGAAAGGTAATGTACTTACAATAGATCTGAAAATATGCAATTCTAGTTGTATATGTGAACAAATCAATTTACTGTTTCAATTTAACCATTGAAGCATCAAGTCTCTTAATTGAGCAAGACTTAAACATCTTTTCTAATTGAGATACATCCCAACGAGTATCAAAAATTTAAATCATAGAAAGTAGCATTGGATATGCCCGATACCTATTGATAGGCCAAGTGAGTGTTTGATCAAGGATGGTAGCATTAGATGCCAGATACTAAGTGACAAACTATTCATTTAAATCCTCTAACAAGGTCACACCTAACAGTGTGTTGTATCCTTTAACAGGGTTGGCTCTTCACTGAGCTCACTTTAGAAGAGTGAAAATTTGGGTTACCGGTCCCAGTGGTTTTTCCCTTAACAGGGTTTCCACGTTAAAAATACATGTGTCAATGTATTTATGAGTCATTACTTTATTGTTTTGCGTTTCACATAAGTAAATCTGGATTGATCGGTATACACTAGTTATTTATTGTATTTCGGTAAATAGAAAGAATGCTAATCAGAAAAATTAAGAATAAGGTTTGAAAGAGTAATCCGAGCAGTAGTTATGTGTTATTAATATTTCAAGGCAATCATCTTGTAGGAATGAAGATAACTAGAGGCTTATAAATGTGGTAATAAGTTTTTGGGTTGATT
>MU223867.1:3495703-3598679 GCA_018584345.1 Thuja plicata | reverse complement strand
TTTTATGTGTCTTAGCTAAAGAGGGTGAATTTAATTTAATTAAAGTGCTAGGACTTTATTAATTAAATTAATTCGATCATAAGGTTAATTTAGCCAAATAGGTTCTTAGGAATTAAATGTGATGTATGATTAATACAGATTTAGGATTTTCTGCATTTGACACTCAGGTCGAGTAGAGTCAGTTAAAACTCAGAATTGCCTAGTACAATAGGACTTTGATGATTTAGAAGAATGACAAATGCAACAAAATTGGTTGGGGTTGCAAGATGCCAATTTTGGGGTGTTACACGATCCAAATCTTCTATCTCTTTCTACTTAAGAACTGCTACCCAAATCTAAGAACGCAAACTAAATATATACAAGAGAACACAAAGAGGTCGGCACCAAAGATCCTAAAGACCCAACATAGGAAACAAAAAAACCCAGATTTAGGTCCACATGCATCCCAATGAGAGATCCAAACATTAATTACACTACAAAAATTAAATGTCAGCCAGAAGATCTAACGTCCGAAAACCAACTTGGTGAGAAAGACTACCGAGCACAGAGACTAGTCGGTGCAAACCACCAAGTAGCCAAGAAAAACCACCAAGACCTCATTTATGAAGCCAACCAAAATACAAGTAACCGGGCCCGAGTGGTTAAACAACAAACCTTCAACCGACCAAGCAATGCAGTTACTGAGCACTTTACTGAGTAGTCTCCAACAAGCTACCAAACCAAAACAAACATAGTTTTGGTTGATACAAAATTTTCAAGAGCCCAAGATGCTCATGCATCATGTCTCCATTATTATTTTTGAATCATAGAAACTAAGGCATCAAGGGTGTTTTGGTTTTTTCCATTGTTGATCAACAATGAAGTCATTTAGAGGATGACTGTGATTTGGAATTTGTTTTCAGATATGTATGAGTTTGGAGTATTAGGGATATTTCAAGATTATCTTTCAGTGGATGTTGATTAATGTATTGTATATTCTAGGATCTCTTCCAAGGGGAGGGTTAAATAATTTGAATAGGTAGTTGCATATTTGAACACATAGGTGGATTCACGAGTAGAACTTGACTGATAGTGTATGTCAGATGTAAGGCATTTGGGCATATTAGACTCAGCTAGTTTCTTTGTTCATAATCTTCCTTTTGTAATGTTATGTTTGACTCTGTTGCCCATTGGATAAGACACTAGTCTATGTGGGATCTGGGGTATTTTCAGGTATCCATTAATCAAACATCAAATAAAATATTTCCCCTTCATGTTTATAGGAAGGAGTTAGAGTAGGTTTGGTTTTCAAACATACTGTATGCAAGTGGCACACTGCATAAGATTTGGTAAACACTGAGGTACCTGTTACCTATAGGTTTGAAAGCTATTTCACAGTTATATATCTACAAATTTTTTGTATGTCAAAAGGATTCAGGCGTGTGCAGATTAGGTATACCCACCTGAGTGATGTGGAGCTCAAGTGTAGAAGGTTTACGAACGTTGTTTTTTATTCTTGTTGAATCAATGTTTGGGCATATAGAGGAATATATATGAGCCACAGGTATAAAAGGATCAACAATAAAAAGAACCAACACATTAATTTAGTCATTGTTTAGTTATTTATTTAGTCATGGTAGTGATTTATTTAGTCATTAATTTAATCATGTATTTAGTCATTATTTTAGTCATTACTTTAGTCATATATTTAGTCATATTAAGGTATGATGGAATTGAACCACCATCTTCCTACTTGTAAAGAAGATGCTCTTCCATTGAGCTAGCACCCTTTAAAGAAAATCATACCATGTATCCTATGTCGACCTCTAAAAATATATTTCTATAAAATATATTAATCAAGTGAAAAATAAAAAATATTTAGAGAGCATATATGCAAAAGCCACTCATTTGGCCTCAAAATTATTCTTCAAATTGAATTTTTCAACTACAAACCTGAACAAGTGTGAATGCCAAACCTTATCTAACCTTACAAGCTAAGTAAAAAAATACAACATAAAACATAAAGACTATTGAGTTGAAATTAGTAGTCATGAGATGGATATAGAAGATAGTGTTATCACTATTTGAAGAGATTCTTAGCATTGAGAACATAATGAACAACAAGGATAGTTTGAATAGCCATTAACAAATTAGGACCTGGTTGAAGCTATCCTGGAATAATGATGTGTAAAATTTTCCAACAATCTAAAACAAGAACTTCAAAGTCATTCCTTGATTCAGTGAAATCAACATATTAAGGAGGAATGAAATTCTACCATATATTCATTTGTTAAAACATGGAATCCACATTACATTCAGACCTTCCACCATCTTTGACAACTGAAGGACGAATTCCCACAGGTGGAACTCCCATATGTGCTACTATAAGCTTTTCTAGCCTGTCAAATAGATATAAAACTTCAGTCCTTCCATGACAAACAAATCCTCTTAAACAATAATGAACCATTTAATAATTTTTTTCTTCACAACATTGGTATAAATAATCTTGATAACTTTAGTATGAATAAGGTCATCATGAACTTTGTTTATGAATATTCTTATATTTCCTTGTTTGTTTTGTTGCTTCACTTAATTCTAAAAGGAATTCATTTGTGACATCGGATTGCTTTGAGTATTTTTCATGGGTTATACACAATGTTGAGGTTGTTGAAGATTGACGAAGGCCACCGTACGGTGGAGGACCGTACGAAAAAGGCCACCGTATGGTGGAGGATGACGGAAGGTGAACCGTATGGCAGAGACACCGTGCGGTGAGGAGAAGGTGCCTGTGCGACTGCTAGAGGATGTGTCTCACGGTACAGACAGACCACCGTACGATGGAGGCAATCTCACCGTACATGCCGAAGGGAAAAGTTATCTGACGGAGGTAAACGTGCCAAAGGGAGAAGTTACCCGATGGAGGTAAACATGCCAAAGGGAGAAGTTATCTGACAGAGGTAAACGTGCCGAAGGGAGAAGTTACCCGACGGAGGTAAACATGTCGAAGGGAGAAGTTATCCGACGGAGGTAAACGTGCCGAAGGGAGAAGTTACCCGAGGTAAACATGCCAAAGGGAGAAGTTACCCGACAGAGGCAAACGTGCCGAAGGAAGAAGTTACCGTAAGAAAGACTCGACAGAGGCAAAAGTGCTTAAGTGAGTAATCACAGTGTGTGACAAACGGTTGGTAGACAACTGTTTTGCCGGTAACCATTCTTGTACCGAATTCTGTAACGAATTGTAATGTGCATAAATGGCTGCAAGATTCATGAAGAATTGTATGGTTTTAATATTAGGTTGATTGTAACACAATCTGAGCCTGTGAACTTGTACGAAAAACTAGAGATTTTGTATGTAATTGTTTACTGTAATACAAAGTTGCTCGGGGGTTTTTCGGTGGTGGGTTTTTTCCCGAAAGGGTTTCCCACGTAAATCTCTGTCTCATGTGTTTTATCTTGTGTGTGTCTTTATTTTCTTTGTTCTTATTTTTCCTATGCATCTCAAACGTAGATTTGATCTTTATATATTTTCCCTTGTAAACTGACATTTGGAAGGCGTTTCCGCAAGTAGCTTTCCTAACAGAGGTAAGCTTCTTTACCGTTCCTGCATTAAACTAAGAATGTTTTTAGAGACCCAGATCATGTTCAGGAAACACAAAAATATATATGTCTTGTTGTTGCACAACATATATTTCCACAGAAACGACAAGGCAAACTATAGTAAAATGGTCAAGCATTGCTGAAAGCATGATCTAAGAACTCTAACTTATGATTCTTTGAATCATCGGGAAATGACACAATATACTAGGACGAGATTGTTCTGAGAAGGAAATATAAAATCTAAAAGATTCACAAACTAAACACCTAGAATTGGTCAACATAAGTTTAGGAAAAAATACGAGAAAGCTACAGGCATATTCCCTTATTTTAGCAAAGTGGTTACTCAAATAATGGCAGAAAAAATAGAATATATTATACAAATCTTTCCCTGGTTTTATAATGTTATAAAGATCAGAAAAAGCATATGGAGATAGGAAAGCACATTAAAAAAAATATGTTAGTTTTGTATTATACCACATCAGTTTCTCACATCTTGAATTTCAACTTATGTATTGGTATAGATAAGGCAATAATGCAAATCCAATTCTTCCTAGTGTTCCACGACCAAATATGAACAATAGTTAGAAAATATTGTTGAACAATGAATACCAATACATATCTCAAGAAACAATCCACTCATATAAATGATCTTCTAATTCATCTCACTACCATGATAGCTTAAACTTGAAGAATCAAATACTTTAACAAGAGCTTTCATTTATGAGATACCATTTGTTATTGCACGCATGAAAAAAAAATCCAAAAACCTAAGAAATCTTGATAAACCTTCAAGATAAGTAACTAACTATTATTATAATCTGCAGAGTAGGTACAGGTTTGGACATGTTTACATCAGTTGGTTATTAACTTCAACAAAGCACGCTTCTACAACACCTCAGCTCTTGGATTTCTCATCTGTTGTAGGAATATTATGCACTCATCTTCTGGACAAATAACTCGTTCACAACACTATAGAATCACATAATAAATGAATTTTATTTTTTTGTGAATACAAAAATAAAATATTGAACATGTAATTCCAGTCAACAACAATGAATATAACCAAATTTTGATATAATATTAATTCCTGGATACAAAGTTGATCTACTGGGTCTAACTTAAAAGTATCCTAAACCCTAGAACATTCAAGAATTGATTTCCCTACCTTGCAAATACATTGTAGAATATTGACAATATTTTTGTAATAGCCAATATGAAAGACAGGAAGAACATGTTTTGTATAACCATAATGGCCTGGACAATCTGCAAACTTCCCATGGTAGGTTAAGCATATTCCTTTATTTGGAGTACCCTAAAAATAATAAACACCACATTAGTTACAGCTCAAACTATTTCATTAGAAAACATGAAAATTGAAATCACACGGAACCTTCCAATCAAAAATAAAAATATTACTTAGAAAAATAGATGCTTTTATGTTAAACGCAAACAAATCCATTAAAGAAGTAATTCCTTATTTTCTTGAATCCTCTTTATATTTATTTTAAAAAAAACAAGGAAATAAATTACAATAATTTAAACATAAGAGCAATGTATGTCATGAACTTGAAAGCAAGCCCCTTGCTACTCCAATGGGTCTAAATCTAAAGTTGACCATGGATTTAGAAGAAGATATGGTGAATCCATTTATATGCCGGAAACTTAAAGTTTTTGTGATGTATTTGGTAAATATTAGACCTAATATTTTTTTAGAAATGAAAATATTAAGTCAGTTTATGATTGAGCCAAGGCAAATTCATTAGAGTAAAACATGTGCTTCAATACTTGCACAAAATTCATTATGGATTAAAGTATGTTGGAGACAAAAGAGTTAGTGTTAAATGACTTTGTAAATTCAAATTGGATAGGCGATGCTTCTTCTAGGAAGAGCACTTTGGGCTTTCATTTTAGCTTAGAACCAGGAATGATATCCTAGTGCATAAAGAAATAGGCAGTTGTAGCATTATGTTCAGCTAAAGCAAAGTATAGAGTAGCTTTTTTTTGCTAGTTGCGAGGTTAACTAGCTTTGCATGTCAATAGCATAACTTACTCATTGAATGTTGAAGCCTACAATAGTTTATTGTAAGAATCAGACTTGAATTAGACTTGAATCAGACTATCTAACAATAATTTATGTTTCATGATAACTTCAAGAAAATAGATATTCATTATCATTTTCTTATAGACAGATTCAGAAGGGAGTAGTCATTCTTTGATATATTCTTTACAATAAACAAATTGTGGAAATTTTAATAAATCCCCTATCAAAGGGAAGTTTGAAATAGTGAAAGAGGAAATGAGGTTAATGGAAAACACATTCCTTGCAAAATGAAACTGTTACATTTTTGTTTCTCGATGTTGTTGAGTATGGCATATTACAAAAATCATATTTTATTTTTGGACGTATGGTTGAAAGAGAACTCTAGAAAATGCAATTAATGGATTTGGTGGATTCATTGGTAGAAATTAATAACTACTAACACAGATGCAACATATAGATTCATTTTAGTGTACCAAATTCAAATGGCATCTAGGATATATGTGTAGCTTACATTCTTTTTAGTGTACCAAATCTAAATGTTCTATTAATGAGCCCAAGGATGAGAGAAGATGTTCAAATATGAGAGAATGCAAAATGGGCACAAAAGGATGTCTTCACATACAAGTACACAATATCAAATTGTGTAATGTGTTTTTAGATGTCTTGAATCTAGAAATACCCTGCTACCTTTAATTTCCAAGCCAATTTCTACAATTTTGCATAGATTTGTCTCCCACATAAAAAACATGTACCATTTTATGGCCTTTAATACAACTATATCCATATATCTTTTTAATTTCTCTTATCTTTCATCAATCACCAAGTACTATTTGAGCTTTACCACACCTTCTCGCTTCTGTATAGATGTTTTTGAGAAGAACATAAGTTGCAGCATTTTCATGATGTAATAAAAAACACAATGTTGTTGGAAATACTTTCACAAAGAAAACACCGGGCACCAAGAAAATTTTTCACAAAACCACCACAGGTATAACTAGCATCTTAATAATAAGGTTTAAGGTGTCTACACGATAGCCAACATGGGCATGAAAGTCAACAAAATAAACCTAATGTTTAACTATATATGTAATGCAATAAGGGTTACTCATGTGATTCAACTATGTTCATCCCTCATCCACTAAACTTGTATGGCTATGTGCACCTAGGACACAAATGACACTTACAATGTTAGGATGTGTTCCATAGTGCTTTAATAATTCAAAGAGTTTGAGAGATTCTATGAAAAATCCATTTTGTGCACCTCCTGCAATCATATAATTTCATTCCTTGAGATGACATCTATTTGAGGCCTTATATCAAACAATTCAGGTTCTTTCTCTATGATTCCACATTTTTCATGCATGTCTGCCAACGCATTTCTAACTATAATATCTAACAAAAAAAACTTGTACCATCATACTTTGATTCTTATCCATAATGTATTCCAAAGCCCCCTTTTTGATCCATGCAGGGAGGACACTGGAATTTTTTTTGGCTTTATACCTATCAATTGCATTTTGTGTGATGACATCTCTTTGAGGTATTTTGTCAAAAAATTCACGTTCTTTGTTTGTGCTTCCACGTTTTGCATGCATATCTACAAGATATTTTTGAAGCATGGTATCTAACAAAAATGCACATTTCATTTTTATTTGATAGATGTCCATAAACGTTCATATATTGTTCCAAGGCTCCCATTTTATCATAGATAGGAAGGATGATGACAAAGGTTGTTGAATTGAGATTTACACCTACTTGCATTTTCTTTAAATTTTCTAAAGCCTTTTCAAAATCCCATTTTATGAAGCATTCCTTCAAATTTTTGAACCAAACTTTCCCAAAAGGTTACGTATCATCTTCATGCCTATGCCAAAATGGGATCTTTGGAATAGGGTATGGGTATCCATCAAAATCATAGACATCAGATGGAAATATCCCTGAGAAAAATATGCTCTCATGGATTGCACTGATTGTAGGACATGGATAGAATAGATTTGTTGAAAAGGATCTAGAAACTTTCAAGAAAATGCAAGTAGGTGTAAAGCCATCTTGATTCAACAACATTTTTCAGCATTCTATCTACTTGTTATAAAATGGGAGCATTAGAGCATCAGATGTGCACCATGTACATTGAAACAACTCTAGCACTTTTCTTGGACTAAATATATGGGTAGGGCAGTTTCCCAACCTGTAGATAAATAGTGTTGGATGGTTACTGATAGGCAAAAAATTTAAATTTGGCTCTTTTACTCCTGCTTCTTGTGCCAAGATTACGGTGGAGACTATACTAGGAACCATAAGAATATTAAAGAATATAGTAAACTAAAATAAGTCTAATAAAACTATGGAAATTTTACCATTTACAATGGTTAAGTTGATGAATTACAGTTGGCATATAATTCTCATTCTTTTTTTTGGTATGGATCAATGAGGCTTTTTTTTAATGTTTGGTCCAGGTTTTAAATCCAAAAATCCATCCATTTGGTTTTTATATATGTATAGCATATTTCTCTGATCTTCTTGATCTTATTTCCTTATAGCTAAATCTATTATTCATATTCTTTATTAGTGTATCATATATTCTATATTAGGTCCTCTTTAAATTGCTTATACTTGCAGGTTAATCTACAAGACTTGATGGATACATTCCAACCACCCTTCACGATTTGTGTTAAAGAAGGTCATGCAAGTTGTATGATGTGCTCCTACAATCAAGTAAATTGAGTCCCAACTTGTGCAAATCATGTCTTCCTTTCCAAATTGAAAAGATCTAAGTGGCAATTTGAAGGGTGAGTTCTAATAGATTTTTATTGATTCTTGGGCCATAACTCAATGGCACTGTCTTAAAGTACTTATTTAGAAATAATCATCACATAGATTATGAAATATTTTATATATGCTACAGAAAATTTTCTTAGTTTCAAAAGCACTTATCATTTTCACTAAACTATTCAGGTACATTACTTTTGACTGTGATGCTATTGAAGTCATTTTTGAGAATCAGAAGTATGTAGATACACCTAAAGATGTAGTTATAGATGTCTTGAAGGTGGGTAGGATTAAAAATTATTTTATTAAGATATGAAGCTTGACTGCCTTTATGATTTTGAAGGTTCCTTACTAAATGTAGGCTTGTTTGGTATATTGTTGTTACACCTAAATGAAGTAGTTTGTGCACTTGGCTAGCATGTCTTTAAGCAGGACACAAAGTATGATTGCTCACATAAGTGTACCTTTGATGAAAATGTTATCATGTGTGTCATTCTCTCTATTTTCAGGAATGGATATCAACTATGGAAAATATTTGCTTCATCACACATTAATGGAAATTCAAAAGGGAAAGCTTCATGGGTCATCTTTTGATCGGGCCCTTTCTAATTTTTTTTTTGTGAATTCATCTTCGTCTCTTTGACGTTGAACCCAACTCTCAAATGTATGCTAATATGAAGGGCCAAGATGTATGTTTTAATGAGAATCGTCCACTGCCACTAGAAGTTGCTAGACAAGTGATAGTGCTTTTGAAGAATAGGGACGTCACAACTATTTCTTTGCATGAGGATTTGAAATATCTCACATGGCCACTACTATTGGTTGCACTTGCAATTCATATTATACCTTTTCATTCTTATAAAACATATGTATTAATTTCTGAAGTATCTTGTGTCCAAATTCAATTTGAGATGGAATGCAATATAAGACTATCATATAAGGAAATTCTACATGAATATCAAATTGTGATTTTTGTGGTTTCATCCTTGAAAAGGCTTCCCAAATTACATGACCAAAAGAACAACTTATTTATAGAACTTGATTATCTCTAACTCCACAAAGAAACACAATTTGAGCTACAATTATATAGACTTACATTGATAAACATGAACATTTTGAGAAAAGAAATTTTTTAAGAAATAATGGTCCATATGGTGAAACAAAAGATCCCCCAAACTATAAAATTAATGGTAATAACCTGGCCAAAGAAGCCGATCATGGGTATAGACACCCATTGAAGTCATTCGTCCATTTGATCCTGGAGAAAACTCTTGATGCATATATAATCAGGAAAATAATTTACTAACATTAAAAATCCATAAAAGAAACATATTAAAAAAACTAAAAAAATAAAATAATCAAATTTAAACTTTAGCAACTAGCTAAACAAAAAAAAAGTTGAACAATAAAACCCTCAAGTGGGTGAAGAAACTTAAAAAAATCTAGGCATAAAAGATAAAGGAAGAGAAACAGCTCAAAGTGACTAAAAATCTGTTCAAATCACCTAAAAATGGAATGAACATCCTTAATAAATTAAGGACTGAAAGCTAGAAAAGAGAGTTTGAAAAATGAGGATATATTTGCTATAATTCTTATAGACTAACTTTTTGCATCAGTTGGCAAGTTTTCAGGTCAAACTCATGTGTACTCGGTGAGTTTTTAACCCAGAAAACTTAAAATCACTACAAATAATTATGTTCAAAATGACCATTTCAACACAATCTAACTACCATGGAAAATTAATAAAAGAGAAGTTAGTAATGTTCTTGTGGATTAAATAAGTAAGATAGATGCAATTATTTCACTGTTTTCATACTTTCAATCTATCATGGACGGTAAGATGCTTGAGGATAATCTCCCTCAAAATTAGTTGATTAAGAAGATAGTCAATCTATTGTGACCAGGTTTGTGGATGCACTAATTTTTTTTGGTCAATTATATCCCATATTTGCATTGGTCATCTGTAGTTTTGGAGTTAAAAAAAATATCAACTATCCAACAAGAAAAAGATAGAAGGGCTAATGTGAAAAAGGTAAGTACAATAGGCTACTCTTTGTACAAAGGTCTCTTGTCAAGTACATAAACCATGCCACACTTGAGAGACTCTCTAATCCATGGTGCTCAGATCTTCTGAGGAATTCTCTTTTATCCTATATGCTTCCTGAGCTGATATTTTAATAGTGTTGAATTTATACTTTTTGTTTCTTCTCATTGCATTTAAATATTTTTTTTAGAACCTTGCAATTTTTTTGGAACAGATAGAAAATGTTCTTTCAATGTATATTCAGGATTTTGAATTTCAGTTCCTTATTCCAGATTTTGATGTTCAAACCTTATTTTAATCTTCGAACCTTGCAATTATGACAAGTTTTAGCTAGTTTCATAACAGATACAAAGAAATGGTTTCCAATAGAGTTGTTAGCACAAGGACACTATTTAAGCAGCCAATAGGCACACAACAATCACCTTGTTAGACCAAATATGAAAATTTTGATTCGAGCCAAGGAAATTGCTCATTTTGAGAATGCTAAACTAAACAAATTGATCTTGATACCAAAAAAAAGTAGTCAGTAGCAGAAAGAGATAGAAAAAGCTTTAAATGGCCATAACAAGGAGATGCGAAAGAAGACCATACTTGTCTCACAATGAAAGGCTCCCTGGCTAAAGTTAAAGGCTCTGTCAAGATAGTTAGAAATCCATTTATATTTCCATACACAATATCTGTGAAGTGTCTATCACCAACCTAGATTGAGAAAGAAAATTGTGTAGTTCAAAAGCATTATAGTTCACAATAATGGAAGTTCCAAAATATTCCACAAGAAGACCCTTCCATGAAAGATAAAGAATTTTCCTTGGGGTTTATTGAGCCTACCATCCCAAGCAATGAAGGATCATAACCAAAGTGATTTTCAATGTCTTTTGTAGTTCCTGTTGGCTTTTATGTTCATGTGACCAATAAGAATGTGCAATCAGTGGAATAAACAACATGACAAATAAACATCATTGAACAAACTATTCACCTTTAAAATCTCCTAGCCATTAAAACAAATCCATATTTTACATGCAAACTAGTATGCCTTTAGAAAAAGTCAGACTTTACTTTTCAAAGACCAATACAAAAACATGTAGACAAGTATAACGGAAATGGATGGCTAAGAGAAAAGATATCATAATGTATAACTAAATCTCACTGGTGTAGATTTAAATTTATCACAAAGAATCTTTCTGCCATCAAATGAAGCATATTTACCAGCACATGCTAGTATGTCTTTAGATTTTAGACACATAACGACTTATTCTTCACAGACCAATGATAAGAGATGCAACCAAGTATAATTATCCAAGGATATTGGATGGCTGATAGAACAGGTAACATACCATTCAGCTGAACAAAAGCATTAAATGGTAAGAGTCCAAAAAAGGAAAATAAATTGTATAGGTTTATTGATTCCAATAACATTTATTTTTTATTTTTATATCACTCTCCTAACATCAGTCTATTTTTATGGTACTTTTGAAGCACCTTCTTCACATTGGTGTTTAGCCATGAGTTGAAAATCCATGTGTATATCATTGTTCATGTCGATACCTCTATATTTCAAGAGCACCAGATTATGGATTTATTGCAAACTTCCCTATAGATTTTAGATCAATAGAAAACTTTCTGGAATCTTATTCATTGTTCATTCGATTGATTTTAAAATGCAAGACATGAATATAGGGCATTTCTGCCCAAATGCATGAATTTTGTGTCTTTTTTTTGAGTTTGTGTGCTTCCTTTAACAGATGTCACTTTGCAATGCTATAGTGTCATCTTCCTGGCATTATTAAGTAATTTAGTGCTAATGCTTTGCACCACATGCATATGTTAAATTATCTTAATTATCTTTTCAGCTTCTGATGCTTGGTGTTTTTGTTTCAAAGGCTTATGATACTGTTGTTTAAAATGTATAGGTGCAACTTTAATATACCAAAAATCCTACCTCTAGCTTTAGCAGCTCCTTTGTTGTGTGTTGGCATTATTATTTATATCCTCATGATTCATCATCAAATGAACCAAGCAAGCAAATCTCTTGGAGTGATTGGGCCTGGTGGGCTAGGCCATATGAAAGTCAAATTTGTAAAAGCCTTTGGGTTAAATGTAACAATTTTGAGTACGTCTATATCAAAGAAGGATGAAGCATTGAAGATTCTTAGAGAAGATAAATTTATCGTGTCATCCGACAAAGAGTAGATGGAGGTCAAGTGTTCAAATCCCCCAAATACATTTTGATTGTTAATGAAGTCTCTATAGAAAATGACTTGGAATTAGATTGAGATTGTTTATTTTTGTTTGATGTGTTTGTTTTAGGCTTCATCCAAGTCTCTAGATTTTATTATTGATAGTGCTTTAGAGGATCACCTTATTGATCTTTGCATGCCACTTTTGAAGATAGTAGGAGTGTTTTCCATTGTTGGTTCCCTTTTGAAATCAAGGTTCATTCTGCAAATCTTCTAATGGGTTATTTGATACAAATAGATTTCAATTCCAAATACTAGTTAAAGTACAATATGTTCTCCAAACAGTAATTCATATTTACCACATAAAACAAATTTGTATCAGTTTGCACAGAAAGAGACATGATCACTCCACAGTCCAGAAGCACTATGTTGTAATTTGTATAAAGATTTGCAATAAATTGGTTTTCCCCAAATTTTAAAGCAAGCCATCGAGAAGAACTACTATTTGCCCTATTATTCTAGGGGTGGGGGCTCGTCATTATCTAGCTACAACTCCCCTCCCCAACCTAATTGGAGAATCTTCGTACTAACAATTGGCTCATTCATTAGATAGAGGATGACCTAGAGTTGCTGATAGTAGGGACTTATAATTTTTTAATTCCCCTAACCAAATAGCTAGCATGTGACTGTTTAAATGATTAAATGTGAATTCTTGCTTATTGTGCATGCCTTCATATTTAGGGCCTAAGATGTAGATATCAAATCCACATAAAATATAGATAAAAAGGCAAGAAATAGTGGGAAATAGAATCACAGAAGGTAATAGAATAATCTTCTATGCCTATTTTATTCCACTAAAATTTTATTTGGTTCACCGAATGAGGATAAATGGGGTGCCTGCAAGTAAATACTCACCACTTTTTGAGTACTCTCTTTGCAGAAATTCCAAGAGGGAAAACTCATCAAATCTCCTTTTGCAGGTTGTGTCGATGGAAGTTACTGTTAGTCGATGTGGTTTCTTGTGATGTGTAGTGTTGGAATTAATGGGAAGTGTGTACTGAGAGGGGAGGGGTGAATCAATACCTCTAAAAATTTTGTATCTTTTAATCAATTAACCTTTTGTAATCAATTGTATATCCATTCATTTGATCTATACTATATTGATGTGAGTTATATTAATTCATTAACTTAACATACATGTGAACATTCATAGAAACATTCATGAAAGTAATTGACATATAACACATGATATGATATCGCAGAAAACTGCTATTAGGAGGTAAAAACTGCGGTGAGGATGGAACCCACAAAATCTTCACTATTTGCAGATTGGAAGGGGCCAGTTAAGGCTTACAATTTGATCACTTTTGATGATCTACCCAGTTAAGAGTATCTATGGAGACCTGTTAAAGTCTACTCAGTTAAGAGCTTTAGCAACACTGTTGAGTGTGCACTCGGTTAAGAGATTTGTAGTTGGATTGTTAAATCCACCTTCCTTGAAAGGATTTTTATACTTTGCTCCACTTGTTAGAATGGTAGAAAATTACAATTTGACCTAGTAAATGCAATATCCTATTGTTGATATAGATCCATTTAAGTTTACATGAATAATATTATCACCTAATGTCATTGAGTAATACCTCTAATTCTCACTAGCCTCTGTTCTTGGTTCTTGCTAACCAAATTTACCTTTTGTTGTTCTGGTTCTTGAAAATTTCAATCTGATCCATATATGTGCTCGTAGGATTCATTCATCCTCTCTTCTATATTCACATCCTTGTATAATGAATGATTGCATCATCTATTTATAAGATGGATTGACATAATCAAGTTTCACGAAAAATAATGTTAACTCTAAGATCGGGTTTACAACTTTTACCTTGATCTCCTAGTCTATGTGTTTTAAATCAATTAGATTGATTAAAGCACTTACATTCATGTTTCTTGTCCCTAAAGAAATGGATTTAAAAATAAATCAAGATTCTATAAATAGAATAAGACAGCTTTATCTGACTTGGAAGTCAGATCCACTTTTTGCGGGTTGCAACTGACTCTCGGTTTCTGATGGTTGGTTATGCTCTAGAATCAGTTGACTGTCTTTTGGTTTTGTTCTCTCAATTTTCTCTTTAACTGTCTCTTTGGTTTGCACTGTATCCTACACATCAGGTTCCTCTTTATCCTTTTGACTTCTCATTTTTGGTGTACACACAAAGTTGTGTCGTCAGTTCTCTCTTATACTTAGCCATTTTTGGTGATCTCTTTATATATGATTTTTGGTTTGCTCTTGTCCTGTCTTTTAGTGTAAGCTTACTGAAAGTCTTGTTTGAATACTAATGGAAAATTAATTTCATCAATTTCCCACTTTGACATTAGTATTAAAAATTGATATGTGCAAAATACTAACAAAATGTTAAGTATGTACAACATATATAATCCTTAGTCATTTAATGACTCCCCCTATGTATATGCTAGTATATTAATATTGTTAGTGGTACTATATAGTGCCTTCCTATCTATACATATCTTTGACCATATGAATATACATATACATATCATGTTCATATATCATTTTCCCATCTGAATATTTGAATACATATCATTTTCCCCCTTTTTTGATATTAAGGGAAAAGGTCTATACCTTAGAGTTTATCAAAAATGTGGGAGTGTGAAGAATTCATATCTTCCATCATTTTCTCCCATTGTTCCTTTAATTTCTCCAGATCCATGTGCTCGAGTGTGATCTTGGAGTGCATATCATAGATGTTGGCTGCTACACACATCTCGGGAGTTGCTATTAGTTGGCGTGCTGAACTGATGTGATGTTGAATCAGTGTAAGGTTCAGTAGAAGTTGAGCTTGGAGCTCGGTGAATTCTTCCCTGAAGTGTGTCCCTGCTTCCCACAGTTCCTGCCTTAACCTTTTTATCTCAATGATCTTCTCATAATGCAACTTAATTGTATTGTCTCTATCGTTGGTTAAGCTTTGAGCACTGTTAGCTAGATATGTATCTAACTTTTCTATGTTGTCACTATTCTCTTTAGTGAACTTGTCCAATGTGCTTAGTTTTTGAATCAAGGAAATAGCTTCAGTTATAATTGGATCTAATTCAGTAATGAATTATGAAAGCTTTACCTTGTTGACTACCACTTCTTGGCTGATGTTCTCAATGAGTTTCTGTTGGTACTTTTGCTCTGCTCTCTCTTCAATTACCTTCTCTGCATCAATATTTTGTGTTGTTATTTCTTTAGTTAGAGTGGATAACTGATCAAGAATTGGATTATTTTGACCAGTATCAACATCGGGTACAATTTGGTGCAAGATGTCCCTAGTTGTTTCTAGTACCATGGAGTCTTGGTGTTGTTTCCTCAACTTCTCCTGTAATGCCTTCCTTTGGCATATTTCACCATATTCTTGTAATGCTTCAAAATCAAGTGTAGTTGGGTCACATTTTGGTTTCTCAATAATTTCATCCAAAGTGACCTCCAACTTATTCTTTTTGGATTTCTTCTTCTTCTTTTGTGTTGCACTTGAATGTAAAACCATTGCCAATTTATCATCTTTGTCAGTTGTACTTGATGAAGTTACCTGTTGTGCTTCATTTTGTCATTGTGTACCGGTCTCATCTTGTCAGGTGTCTGGAGATGTCTCCACATCAACCTTCACATTGTTAGTAGCACCTTTGTCAGTTTCCTCAGGAGTTCCATCTTTAGGTTTATCTCCTTCATCTTTGTCCTTAGCTTCATCTTTCTTTGTTTCTGCATTCTTCTCTGTTGTGTCTGCATCTGCTTGTTTTGAATCTCCTCCTGTAACCTTATCAGTATCGGTTACTATGTGAGTGTCTCTGATGTCCTTCTGATCATCGGTGTTGTATTTCTTTTCCTCTTCCCCTGCATCCTCGGGAGTGTCTTTTTAGGTGACTTGTTTGTTTCGTGTAGAATATTGATAGCTTTTATCAATATGGGCATGTTGTCTGGTATGTTCACATGTGTAGTATCAACTTTTGTGTCCTACTCATCGGTTGTGTCCTTTGTAATATTGACATCTTCATCTTTATTTACTTCCTCTGCTGGATCATCAGTAATGTCAATGATAGTGTTATCCACAATGTTGTCATTTTTGGTGTCAGGCCATGACTCATCTGCAACATCCATGTTTTTGTTGCTGGTTGTGTCTTCTTCTTCCTTTTCTAACTCAACAGATGTATCATCTTCTGTATCTTTTATTAAGATCTATTCTTGAGTTGCCTTATCAACATCTTACTATTGTAGGTCTTTCTCAGGACTTTCTTCCTCAGTAGGTCTGTTTATAATTTTACACCATTTCTTATGACTTTCTGGTTCAAGCTCTATAAGCTTCCCTTCAAGAAATTTGTAGGCTCTTAACTTTGGTGAGAACTCCTTTTTGTGTTTCTCCATCATCTCATCAATTTCTTCTTTCTTAGATTCAGAAGGCATGAGAGTAACAAGTACTCTTTCTCTTATTTCCTTCTCACTCTTCAAAGAAAATGTCCATCTTGAGTATAGTCTGTCTAAGAGTTCCCTTGGTACATTATTACTTTCAAACTGAATTGGTACATATTTGAACTTGTACATATTTTCTATGATGGCATCTTCAACTTTGTTCTAATCTTCTGGATCTATTTTCAACCATCTTCTAATTTTAGAATCTGTAATAGATCCTAAATTTGGAATAGATTTACAAATGTCATCAATAGTTTCTGGAGCTTTAACTTTGACATTTTCTGCCTCTACAACTTCATCTTTCTCGGTGTCTTCAATATCTTCTTGGGTTATGATGAGCTTTCTTACTCTTTTGTTTGTCCCTCTCTTCAGTGTGGACACTTTCCTCTTGTATGTTCTTACTTTTCCTTTCTTCAAAGGTGAGGGAGTTGAATCCTTAGATGTTTGGCTTCTAGTTCTAGAAGCAATTGTGGTCCTTGGCTTCTTGGTTGGTGGAGGAGGTGGTGAATTTGAATTTGTGGCCTCAGATTCATTCTTTTCTTCAGCTTCACTGATAGGTAGTTGTTCTTTAGTTTCTTCCTCCTCAGTTTCCTCTTCCTGCTCGGTTTCTTCCTCTATTGCTGACAATATCTTCTTGAGGTTCTTTACCATTTTGTCCTTTTTCCTAACAATTTTCTTAACAACCAGGCTATATTTTATTCTTGTTTTGGCTTCCTCATATGTTCCAAACTTGGTTTGTTTCTTATCTAGTGGTTCATTTAACAAGGCATCAATTTCTTTAGATGGAAGATCAATGTTTATCTCATATTCTAATGGTTGAAGCCATGTTGTCCTTGGTACAACAAGTTTGATATAAGTATGATCTCTATCAACGATGAAATGTAATTCATCTTTATACTTCTCAATGAGTTTTTTGGGGATCCTTACCCTCTTTTTCATTTGGTCTTTGAATATAGTAAAGTATTCATCCATGACTATTTCAAAATTATCTCCCAGTGAGGCTTTGTGTTCATTGATCTGCATG
This sequence comes from Thuja plicata, assembly GCA_018584345.1. Taxonomy (NCBI): domain Eukaryota; kingdom Viridiplantae; phylum Streptophyta; class Pinopsida; order Cupressales; family Cupressaceae; genus Thuja; species Thuja plicata. The sequence continues at coordinate 3,580,589 of MU223867.1, read as the reverse complement.
GTGACCGGTTTTGTGCTATCCCGTTTCACATATCCTACCGATGGGAATGTTTCTTGAAAAAAGAAGAAAATGCACATTATGAGTGAGCCAAACTTACATGTGTTAGACTTTGCATTCCTTATAGTCTATAGATTCTCTTCTAGTTGGTTTAGTAGAGGTTCAGATAAATCCAACTGTGTTCCCTTCTTCACAATCTTATAAGTTGTGTCTACTACACCAGATGTTATGTTGTTCATCCTGCTTGCTTGGAAGAATTTGTAGCCTAGAATGCATGCACCAAATTTCATCTCATCATCGGTTATGGTGGAAACTTTAAATCCTCTACCATCCCATTTGGCTCCTGTGATCTTTTCAGTCTCAGCCTTGGGTGGATGCTTCAGTGCTTTTACCTTCTTGGTTAATGTGTAACCGGTGACCACATGGATAACATCTTGGGTTATCATCTTCGATTCATCCAGTCAGAGTTTATGATTGTCCATTTGGATCAGTACTAACCGAATCCACTTAGTTTTGAATGCCTTCGAGAACATTAGGGCATTAGTGATCCCTTTTAATTATATATGTTTATGTTCATCTATCAATGTTCCATCTTCATTACATAGCTTCTTATAAGCTTGTTCAACCTCTGAATCACCTATTTCTGCAATCTTACAGTGTATAAATGCTCGAACGTCCTCGACGAGCAAAACCCTAGCTGGTATTCACGAGAATTGTCCAACATTGTCGGGTTGTGAGGCAACCTCAAGGTGAATCTTGTAGTGTGGTTCCTCACATGCCAAATTCTTGATGAGCTTGAACTCATCCTTCTTGGTGTTCTTCAATTTCACAGTTCTTGATGTTGTGGTCATTTTTCAGATTTAGGGATTTTGTGAAATGCATGAAATAGAGTTGTCGATGGTCATAGAAGTTACCGTATACACTATTTGTTGTTTTTGATCTTCTTAGGAGTGCTCTGTGTTGAGTTGTGGTCACTCTATGATCCTGTCACTTCCTGTTAAAAAATCGCTCTTGTCGCATTGCTCTGGTCGTGGTGAACAATGAGACCAACCAGTCACCTTTTTATAGCCATTTGACCTAAAAGGTGTGTCATTAATTCTTACCAACCCCTCAGTGTGTGAAGAAAATTTTTTTCGGTTAAGACTTCAACTTTTCTTTGGTGACCACATGACGTTTCAGGGTGGTCATTATACCTTTTGCTTTTACCGATGGGTTTTGGTATTGTAAATCACTTGTTCACTTTGCTCGATTACCGATGAGGCTCCATTTACACTAGCAATTTTTATTTTAACCGATGCTTCTCGGTAATTGTAGGCAGTCTCATCTTTGAGTGTGTACTGATGGATTTCGGTATGTATGCCCGATATCATAGTTATCACAAATTTTAACAAGTAATACCATGATGCATCTTTACTTATGCTAATTTGGTATTTTATCAACATATTATGGAACTAATGTAAAATAATAACTTGGGGTAATACAATTCCATACTTATTTTTTTGCTTAGGTAGGGGTGGTGATGTCACCAGATCCATTGGATGGGGTGTCACCATTTGCATTGCTCAGTCCAGCTTCATCATTGTTTGAATCTTTTCTCCACATTTTGTCTCTTGCTCTCTAGATGCCTTCAATGGTGTTTCCATTGGGATATGTGATGGTCTCTATCATTCGGTCTCTGCAGTCTTTCTTGAGATGACCAAATTTATGATAGTGTAAGCATGCCATTCCGGGGTTAGTCCAGCCTCTACATTTTCTAGTCCACTATCTCATAAAGTTTGCAACAATGTGACCAAATCTTCCACATGTTGTACAATTTTTCCAAGTGTTGTAATCCCATACATACTGGTTACCGACTCTTTTCGGTTGATAGGGAGTTTCTTGACCTTTAGGCTTCCATGCTTGCCTTTTCTTTTTCCAACAATCAAGAGTTGTGTGCCCATTCATCTTGAAAGTAGGACAATATTTGTCCATGTAGGTTTCCTTCTTTGGTTGTTTCATCTCAAACTTACATTCATATGCTTTATGTCCTTTCTTGTTACATTTATAACAAAATCCTATGAATGAAGATGTAGATTTAGGAATACCTTTCATTTTTCCTCTGCATACATTTGATGTATGGCATTGCTTTCCATAGTGATTGCATGTTAGCTTTCTTGGTCTTGAATTTGTATAGAAATTCTTTGGATCAGTTTGATTTGATGATTCTCCATTCTCAGTAAAACCTAGACTGGTTTTGTTGTTGACTCTTCGTTGTCCTTCAAGAAAATCATCCATTCTTTTATTGATTTCTTCAGCTTTTTTGATAATTTCATTATGCTGCTACTAAATTCTTATTTCATGTTTAAACTTTTCATTCTCATCCCTTAGCTCACTGATAGCTTCTATTCTTTCAATGAGTTCAAAATTTATTCTATTTGCCTCTTGACTCATAAGAATAATATGATTTGTAATCTCATGGTGATGCTCTATAAGTCTTTGTATTTCAGACTCTTTTTGTTGTAGCTTTTATGTTATCTTTCTTCTATCATCAATACCTAGTGTTCTTTCTTTCTCAACTTTTCTAGCATTGTTCATGACATCAATCATCCTTACCATCTATTTCTCTTGACCAATTTTTAGAGATTTAACTTGTCCAGCCAGATGTAGATTGATTTCAGTTAGGCTTGTGATGCTTTCTTCTGATGTATCTGATGATTTTCTTGTAGTTGATCCTGAAGACTCAAATAAATCTGGTATCTCTTCCTCATGATAATATGTCTCATTACAACAAGATGCCATGAGCTTTCTTTCATCTAACAACTATCTCATGTTGACTCTAGCTTCTTTATACTGTTCATAGAACATATGAATTTCTAGCTTCTTATTTTCAATATTCTTGTCAAATCTATACTTCTCCATTATATGATCTTTTCTCTTAAGCCCTTAATCTTTTCCAAAGAAGAGACTTAGCTCTGATACCAATTGTTGGAATTAATGGGAAGTGTGTATTGAGAGGGGAGGGGTGAATCAGTACCTCTAGAACTTTTGTATCATTTAATCAATTAACCTTTTGTAATCAATTATAAATCCATTCATCTGATCTATACTATCTTGATGTGAGTTATATCAATTAATTAACTTAACATACATGTGAACATTCATAGAAATATTCATGAAAGTAATTGACACATAACACATGATATGATATAGAAGAAAACTCCTATTAGGAAGTAAAAACTGCGGTGGGGATGGCACCCACAAAATATTTACTATCTGCAGATTGGAAGGGGCCGGTTAAGGATTACAATTTAATCACTTCTGATGATCTACCCAATTAAGAGTATCTGTGGAGACCTGTTAAAGTCTACTCGGTTAAGATCTTTAGCAACACTGTTGAGTGTGCACTCGGTTAAGATATTTGTAGTTGGACTATTAAATCTACCTTCCTTGAAAGGATTTTTACACTTTGCTCCACTTGTTAGAATGATAGAAAATTACAATTTGACCAGGTAAATTCAATCTTCTATAGCTGATATAGATCCATTTAAGTTTACATGAATAAGATTATCACCTAATGTGATTGACTAATACCTCTGTTCTTGGTTCTTACTAACCAAATTTACCTTTTATTGTTCTGGTTCTTGAAACTTTCAATTTGATCCATAGATGTGCTCATAGGATTCATTCATCCTCTCTTCTCTATTCACATCCTTGTATAATGAATGATTGCATCATCTATTTATAAGATGGATTGACATCATCAAGTTTCATGAAAAACAATGTTAACTCTAAGATTAGGTTTACAACTTTTACCTTGATCTCCTAGTCTATGTGTTTTAAATCAGTTAGATTGATTAAAGCACTTACATTCATGTTTCTTGTCCCTAAATAAATGGATTTAAAAAACAAATCAAGATTATATAAATAGAATAAGACTGCTTTATCTAACGTGGAAGTCAGATCCACTTTTTGCGGGCTACAATTGACTCTCAGTTTCTGACGGTCGGTTATGCTCTGGAATCAGTTGACTGTCTTTCAGTTTTGTTCTCTCGGTTTACTCTTTAATTGTCTCTTTGGTTTGCACTGTATCCTTCACGTCCAGTTCCTTTGTCAGGTTCCTCTTTATCATTTTGACTTTTCATTTTCGGTGTACACACAAAGTTGTGTCATCGGTTCTCTCTTGTACTTAGCCATTTTTAGTGATCTCTTTATATATAATTTTTGGTTTGCTCTTGTCCTGTCTTTCGGTGTAAGCTTACCAAAATTCTTGTTTGCATACTAATGGAAATTTAATGTCATCAGTGTAGAACCTAACCAGACATGCCCAAATGAAGGATATCAGTGTAATTTGTAAAATTTTGTTCTAAAATCCCGCTTTTCCTCTAAAAATTTTCCTCCCACCTTCCTCTACCTCTAATTACCACCTAAATGAAAATGCTACCTCTAATTACCGCCTAAATGAAAATGCATGAGTGTTATCTTAAGTTTAAATTTAAGACAATAATAATGGTTTTCATTTTTATTTATAATAATTAAAATAATAACTTAAATATTTAAGATGAAATTTTAATTTCTTCTTTAAAAAATATCTTAAAATATTCCTTTATATAATAGTGAAAATTCACTCAAGTCTCCAGAAGTCCTTAAAAAGTAGGCATAAAATGGTGATTTCTTGTTCTAAAAAATGGATTATGCTTCTCGGCTTCAATTTAGCTGTTCAAATCTAGAGACACTTTTTATCAATACTCATGCTCGATTTTTCCCACCATGTGCCCTAGTCGGCCAATTACTTCTTCCAAAAATTCACACTTTCCTCCGATAAAACCTAGTAATAAACTCCATCCAAATAACATTCTATGAGTAATCGCACATAAAATCCCTCTCCCAAAAACACAATCTAGAATGAAGAAATGACTCGGCATTAGGAGACTAAAACATCTTCATTTTAAATTAAACCCCAACTTTAGAGGTTTCACGATGATCACTATATTTAAAGTCCAACGAATGCATGTGCAATGAAGTAATAAGTTTCTTTTCTTGGAGAGACCTCTCACTCTCGAAGACAATTCCCTCATCTCAAACCCTGCAAAAAACCCTTCCTCTTTTCTTCTTATTTCTATCTCCAAAATGTCATGAAGTCTCCAAATATATTCTTCCTTATTTTCTCCCACTCAAACATAATAATATTTTTTATAATTATTTATTTCTATTCACCCTTTTTGAGTCCCTTCACCTAGTGCTCACAAGACTTAGCAATATAAAAGAGGGTGGAAATATTTCATATTGTGAGAGTAGTACAAGTTAATTTAGATAATTAATTAAATGTCTTAAGTGTGAACTTAGAATTAATTTACATTTAATTAATTAAATCCTCCAAAGTTCCCCTAATCATGTGCATTAGCCTATGGATGACCCCAAGATATACTAACGGACGCTAAATAAACAACCTTAGACAAGGGACATTACAAGTGCCCCTATTTGACATCATTTTCAAGGGTTTTGGTATACTATTCCTAGATTTTCCATATATGATCTTGTAATGACACAGGGAATATGGAAATTTATGTCTAGATAATTCAAATTAAATTAGGGATGAAACTCAATTTGTAGAATGATCTAAAACATATCTTTGAAATGCCTTTTTTGAGTAGTCCAAGTGCTTGTCATGAAATCTAATATTTTATGTGTCAAATTTTTTTTATATGTGATATGAGAAACCACTTTGAAACAATAAACCATGACTAAAAATTTGTTTGAATATGGTAACTATTCCTTGTGATTCTATCTCTAAATGTTGTTTATTGATCAATTTTGAAATCACCTGAAAGCCAGATTTCTGGCATGAGACAGGTGTAGATGGATTGCACACGCAATAAGCCTATCAGTGAACAAGCATTACTGGTGAAATGGAACTTCTAAGTTATATATAATTATATGATATTATCATATATTATTTTAAAGGAGTAATAATCATTCATTTAGTCATTTTTGTTTGGGTGACTAATTATTAGTGATAAATTATTTAGTCATTTATTTATTCATTTTTGTTTGGGTGACTAATTACTTAGTCATTTTTATTTGTCTGGCCTTGTGATTTTACTCGATGACAAAATTAGTCATTTATACTTTTGAATTACAAAAAATTAGTAGAATTTGATTATTTTTAGTCACGCGACTAAAATTTTTTCACGTAGTCACATATTTTACAAATTTACTAGTGATAAATGACCTTTATGGAAAGTCCCTTCCAACTCCCCTCAACCACACTAAGGTTGACATCTGGTCACCTCTCATTAATGAGGAAAACCCTAACCTCCTCAAAACACTTAAGTCAATATCTCTCCCATATCCTCACCATCTTTCATTTCATTCAACCATCTCTCATTGTGAAAATTTACTTATGCAAATTTGAGAAACTAGACATAATTGTGAAAAAACCTTTGAAGCCATTTTCAAGTTCCTCTCCCAAGCTTGAGAAATCATGGAGCATTTTTTTACTATTATGTTGTTCAAATCATGAGCACATGTACCATCATACTATCTTGGACAAATTATTTCATCAAAGAGGCTACAATAGGGTTTAATGTGGCTTTTCTTTCTTATTGTTTAATGTCTTTTTCTGTCTAATCATGTATATTGCTTTGTATTTTTGTTCTTGGTTTTTTATTAGTTATTTGCATTCCATTGGCACACATTTCCTTGCACACACTTACAAATCTTCTATTGAATAAGATCCACAAAAACTTATTATAATCCTTAAACACAGACTAATATAAACATGAAAGAAACATATCAAAATCAAGAACCACCATACATAATAAAACACCAAATTTACGTGGAAAACCCTATTAAGGGAAAAACCATGGAGAATATTAATTCTCAATTACATAAACACTTGTTGGGGTGACATTAGCTAAGGTGATTTTTACAAAGAATTTTCACTACAAGAAAATACTCACTGCCTAGAAGAAGGATCATTGCGGGAGGGCTTACTACCCAGATGAAAAATAATAAAAGAGGAAATATCCACCACTAGTTCACATCTATAATTTGACTAAAATATTTTTAGATACATTCTTCTCACTACTTCTCATAGCTAACACATGAAATTCCACACTACATGTCACAAAACTTCACACTTACTTATATCCATGCATACAGGGGGATATATTCTCTTTCACAAATCCTCATCTTGCACTCCCTCAACGATTCATCCTTTATTCACAAAATCCTCATACTTTCAAAATCTTCCAATACTATCTAAGCATCTTAATTGAACATAATTCAAATTAGGTTGACACATAATGATTCTTGTAGTGGAAAGGAGTGAAAACTGCACCACATCACATCTTGAATAGGACCAAAATATACAACGTACACATTACCCTTCAATTTACATTCACTAGATCTTTTTATGTGAAATTGTAAATACCTAAGGTCAGCCAAACCTAGAGTAAACACAATCAAAATTTAGACACACGCCTTTAAAACACAAAAAATTGCACCATCTAAACTGAACAAAGATGAATATTGTAATTACAATTCTAGATCCACAACATCAAAAACCAACAAGCGGATAAATTTAGAACATGCAATTCTCACAAGAAACTTTTCCAGACTCTGTCACACACTAATGAACACAAATTCCTTTGAATTACAATCCAGAGCACAAAATCCTAAACCAAATACCTCTAAATACTTCTGAACAACATATCTAATCTACATGAATAGATTTTCAATATAGAATAAATGTTGAGCATAACTCTCAAAACTACTACTCAAAAAACACAAGAACATCTACACCAACCAATCACTAATCATAATAAAGATATGTTGACCTCAATGAAAACATCAATAACTCATCCAAACTCTCATTTTGTGTTATCTTTCAACAATGTTCACCTTTTGTCACTGATGGAAACACATCAACAACAATAACTTTATCACATCTAATTATCTCTCAATAAAAACTCTCTTATGCTTTATTATCTCCCCCTTTAACATCATTGGCAAGGGACACACTCAAAGGTACTTTCTCATTCTTCTCAACTCCCCCTAGAGAACACACACCAACTCACAGTGGCACTTATCTCCCCCTAAGAGGAAGCATCCACCATTAGTTTAGATTAATATTGCACATGTAATCCATTGGACTAAGGCACCTCTATATGCATCTACTTCTCAAAAAGAGGGGAAATAACCCCTAATATCTTTTGAAGTGACGCAATCATAAAAGGATTTTCCCCAATGGAGATGGTCCAAACCGTGGAACAAGAGTCAACACAGCGAAAACAACCAACTCACAAAAAAGAATAGACAATCAACATGCCATAACAGATCTTCGCATTATCACATAATCATCTATTTACATCATATCAACCTGCAACATGTAGATTACAAAATTTAAGCATACATGTCTGATTACAACAAAAATTCAGATCTAAACCCTAATACTAACCTTCCAAAGGCTATCCTACTCTGAGCTACCACCATTGTTTCCCCTGAACAAAGATAAAAAACCTCAATATATAGATCCTTCGCAACACACATGTCAGCCAAATCAATTACATTTTCCAAGACAAAGAAAATGTAACGTGTAAAAAAATAGGTCAGGACCCAAATCATAAGATCTTAATTCCAAGATGTATAAATAATGTGTGATTCGAGAGAGACGTTGGCCAAAGATCAAAGAACATCATAATATGAGCCACTAAGCTTTGTCGATTGGGAAAATGCTTCGCGAGATCAGAAAACTCCATCTAACTGTTAGAACATGAAGAACACATAGAATTGACGATGAACATGTAATATCTCTACAATGAAGTATCTAAATGAGGTGCAAAGCTAGACATAAGTATTGTTGAGCATCATGTTTACACAAAGTAATAGTTAGGATTAAGCGATACAAATTCCCCTCTTGAAAGAATAATGAAGTTATTCCCAAGGTTCTTCGTGGTCATGGTACAACCGCTTAAAAAGATAAATGTGAATGTTCACAATGAGGCCTTTGCTGGAACAATTAAAAGTTTAGGCTACAAAACAAACTTTAGTATTTTTTGTATTTTTCTCAATTTTAGATGTATACAATTTCCTATCAATACATATCTAATTTTAATCCCTACGATGATTTCCTCTCTTAGCCAATTTCCAAAAATATAAAAAGATTAAGTAACAAAAATGTAAGCAAATTTGTTGGAAATGAAATCTAAAGTACATAAACCATTCATTGAATAACGCTTGCAAATTAAATGATGAAAAGATGGAAACCCACAAAACATAAATTAGAAAAATTCACAATTCCATATTAATCATATGCAATCTTTTGAAGAAACTTTTCCCAGATGCAATATTTTTCAAAATTTATCAAACTGTTAAACCACCAGATGCACACACATAAGAAAAATTTATCTTTAAACCAATAGAACAAATCTTTCCAATCATTCATCACAGCAAGATGAAACAAGAATGATAAACTCCAAGCTAATTGATCATAGGTACATTCACAATAAAATGTTGTTGGCTCTTTGAAATAAATGAACAAGTATGCAAATATTCATAAATTTTGCATAGATAGTAGAAAATTCACATCATGAATGAAGCACCAATAGCATACAACTTTATTGCATAAAGAATCTGACCTTAATTACATCTTTGTAATCAAATATATAGTTCTTTAACTTAAAAAAATAGAAACTCGTAGCTAGGGTTTCATCTGCAAAAAACATGGCGTAAATAAATCAAATAAAGAGTTTAAAAATATATAACTACTCCTAAACTAATTTCTAACAAGATTTCATGGATTCCCATCCATGTGTACATTGAATACATACAAAATCAAACTGGAATCAAGCCCTAAAATGAAGGAATTTGATCTGCATCTCCACCGTTTCTTCTCTTATTTTGCTCATGCTTGATTTTATTTTTGATGTTCATGCCCAAAATGCATGGATCTAACTGCTCTTCTAATGTTTAACTGATAGAGGACCCCTTGAATTGCAAAAATGACCTCCAGTCTGCATGCAATCTACCCAAAAAATGATCTTATGTGAAAAATGTGATTGAAAAATGTGTGCCCAAGAATTTCTGGGTTGTGGACCTCTGAAAAATGCCATGGGGTGATCCCACAAAATAGTGTCCCACTTTTTGGCCAACTTTGACACTGAAATGAATATTCTGAAAAAAAACTTCGCTTTCGAACATCTATTGTCATTAAACCATTAAGAATTTGAAGATGATGTAAGCAAGTGACTTTTAGCATTTTGTTTCTAGTTTATAAATATAATTTTTTAAAAAAAATTGGAATTTGTTTGTATCCATTTTTAGTTATCCTTCAAAAATTATTTTTGTGAAAAATCAGGATTTTTCAGGAGTGACACTCACTTTGATCAACATAATTTTTTTTATAAAACTGATAAGAACGTAATTATTTTGAATTTAGGTTTGTAAAACAAATATCTAGGGAATCCATTTGGTTTCATTCAAATTGGTTGAATATTTAATAGTTTATTGAGTTACGAAGTGACATTAATTATAATTTGGACATAGGTTCACTTGGATCACTCTAACTCTATCTCTATATATCGAAATTCATTTATTATTTTTTTGATAGAAAGGTAACATAAATACCTATTTCCTAGATATTTTTCATAAATTTTTTCCCTAATTTACTATTTTTTCAGAAGCGTCGAATAGAGAAGTTGCTAAATGGTCAGACAACCTATGTTTAGTAAAACTTAAAAAGAAAAGTCTTAATAAATTCAATATATATAACTCATAATCATCGAAAAGATTTCTCAGAGTACTATCATCCTATATTTGGGTTTCTCAAATGAATTTATTTGATCCCACAAAAATTTAATGTCAAAGTGATTTTTTGTCAGCATTTTGATGGGTTCAAAGGAGACTCGATTATAGGTGTGAGTGAGGAGTAGAGGGATTATACCAAAGGGATTTTGATCCAAGAGGCTTTTATCTAGCCATTTTTAATTTAATCCTTCAAATGGGACCTCTCAAGGCTTAAACCATCATATTTTCTTTAAAATGTGCAATTTCAGCAAAAATCATGATGTTCAAAAAAGTGGGACACACTATTGTGGGACCACCCCATGCCAAAAAATGACTAAGTTTTGAGATTTGGTAGCCTTGGATTTTCATGGTTGTGACCTCCAAAAAATGCAAATTTGGAAATTAACTAAGTATGAAAAATGACTTCGCTAGATTTTTGGGGTCGTGACCTCTGAAAAATGCAACACCAAAATTTGGTTGTATAAAAAAATGCTGAAGTCCACAAAAATTGATAAGTATCAAAGGACACTTAGGTCTCTAGAAGAATGTTTGGATGAACTTAACACATTATCTCTATAATCTCTTGGACATCATCAAAATTAGGCAACCCGATGGATTCCATCTGCCTTACTCGAAATGAGGTGAGCTTTGAACTGAATGCTTTGATCTCTTATATGTTCTCCATTATGTAGCTCATATCCTCTTTGAAATAAAATAATTTTTGTAGGTCTTCTTTTGTATTCACCCAAGCTACAATTCCAATAAACTACAAGACAATCCAACATTGTCTTGTTATGAAGTGTTTGTTTTCATTGTTCTATCTTATCATCAATACCCTATTCTCCTTCTATTAGGTCAATGAGCTATGTCACCTCAATGAATATTGTTCTGAAATACTTCAATACCATGTGAATAGTTTCAACTCCAAATCCCTCAAAGTCAGACTTCCAACCCATAGTTGCTTTTACAAAAGGGTTTGTAAATTCTAGGGGCGCTCTCTTCTCGAGTGCTTATTTTAATGTGGCCTCTGGATGATCTTGGTCAATAGGACCAGATATATTAGTTACATAATCCTTCAGAGTCGTAACCTATGCTTTGAGACCCTAAATCTTTGTCTCTTCTTTATCCAAGTATTTAAATAATTGTTTCAAGCCCAAAGAGGCCAGTGCCTTACCACCTTCATGGGTAGGTTCTCCTAAATAAACTTCTTACATGATCTAATCCTCTAGAGTTAGATATTTCATACATGTGCTTTGAGGAGGTATTGCAACCTAAGCCTTCCATCTCCCTCGATCATCTTATGTCACATATGACATCCTTTGAGAAGTTTTTCTAGGCTCCTTATGGAATTCATGCCCCAATGTAGGCATATCGACATCCTCTTCTTCTATATATGTCCTTCTCTGAGGTTGTATTGCCTTAGCCACCCAGGTGTTCTTAGTGGAAATTGTCAGAGGCTCATATGGGGATATGTTTAGAACATATGCTCCTTTGTGATCCCCTTCATCTTCATCTCCTTCTTCATATCCTTCTTTTTTGAATGCCTCCCTTATCTATGAATTTTCTGGGTCTCCTCTATTTCTTCCTCCCCACATTCATCATGTTGTTGTTCATGTTCTAGAGTTACATCTCTTTCTGGAGGTGTTGAAGGGAGATTTTTTTTTTCTCTTCCTACTCTTGTATTTCTAATTTATCACCCACATCCTTGGGAGTCTCTCTCTCTCTCTCTCTCTCTCTNGTGTCTCTCTCTCTCTCTCTCTCTCTCTCTCTCTCTCTCTCTCTCTCTCTCTCTCTCTCTCTCTCTCTCTCTCTTCCTCAGAAGATGAACAAGCTAATACTTCTACCCATAATCTGGTCATTGTTTCCTATTTCTTCTATAGGGGCACCCATTTTTTTGTTACCTATGAAATTCAGGGAGGTGGAGGGGTCAAAATTTGTAGCTCTCGAGTATCCTAAATTGAGTCATCACCCTTGGGTTCCTCAATTGTTGGGTTTTTATCAATCTCTCCCTCTTTGATCTCTATTGTTTGTTTTTTTGTTCTACATCCTTGCTCCCCCTCCTTTGTATCCTTTTCAATCTCAAGCCCTTCATCTAAGGATGGGTGAACATGTATTTGTGTATGTATTTTACCTTTGAATTCTTGGTCTCCCTCTATCTCCTCTTCCTGACTTTCAGTTACTTGTGTTAGAGGAGTTGTAGCTTCAGCCAACTTTTATTCTTGAAAAGGTGCTTGTATCAGTGTTGTAGTAGAGTCAAAATTTGGATTCACAAATTGACTTGGGGGATCAAAGAATCTGGGAATATCCTCAAAATTTGATAACTCAAATTTTTCCTATCTAAAGTTACCCTCACTCATCTCGTCCTCCATGCTTGTTTCCAAAACCCTTTCTTGTTCTTCTCTTCTAGAAGTTGTGGAAGTTTAGTGAGTTCTTCTCATTAGGGGGACATCTACTTATATCTCCTCTTCTTCATCCAATGTCTCCAACTGAGGTGATGTCGAAGCCCTCTTTTTCTTACAAACCTTCCCCTTAACTAGGGGTTCTACATCCCCCTTCCTTCAGCCCAATGTAGAAGGCGTCTCAGGTGTCTGATATGAAACATTAACTCGTCTTTCAATAGGAGGTGTATTATCAGATTTTCCTCTTACTTTATCCATCCTATTCTCTTCAAGGCCATAAGTGGAAGGCCTTGCATGCCTATAAAATTTTTCTATTCATATGGGAGTTGCTTCTTTGAATGTTGGAATGTTTACTTTCTTTCCCTTCTCTTTCTCTAACTTGGAAGGTGGTTTCAGTTGAGGCTTCATGGGAATCAGATCTAACTTGAAAGGATTCTTCATCCACCTCTTTGTGAGCTCAATCACATGTTAAGATTTTAATTCAATAGAATTGTTTTCATCTCTACCAATCTTTGCATTCATAATAGGTTGGATATACACCTTATCTTTATTGTACAATGGATCTAACACATCCTCAGAATATTTATCCCACACTTTGGGAAGGATTTGCACCTCTAATTTATCCTTAGCCAATTCAAGAGACATTCTATAGATATCTCATATCCTAGCCTTGTAATCATCAATGCAATTGATCCAATGATCTTCTATGTGGAGTTCATGTTTATAATGCCTTCCTACTATGTGATTGAACATCCTGATGGGATCAAACCTGGGCCTTATTAATTTGAAATCCTACAGAGGGAACACATCCCACACTAGCCCTATTGATTTGAAAACCTTTATGTCTTATAAAGAGTGGGCCCCTATGGAGATATGGAAGTCCCAGCAGTGCTTCTTTTTTAACCTAGTGACCTCATAGGCATTTGAGATTTGTCTGCCCATCTCTTGTAACACTGTTATTTTTTATGGATAGTGCAACAAATTCTAGGGATTAATGGTACTCCCATCAACCTAGATGTAAGTAAATGTTTTTTATTGAATGTAATAATCACCTAGGGCTCATACCTTGGTTGAAACTTTATCTGAAAGCCTCTTGGCATAATCTCCCTTAATGGACCTGATGATTACAAAGATAAAAGCATCATTTATATTCTTGTACTTTGTACTATCATCTTTCATATGTTCCTTCCTCACTAGTTGAGGGTATACAGTATATGGCTAGGAATTTTGGTCATTGAATGACCCTCTCTTGGTGATCCTTGGATAGTTGGCTCTAGAAGCGAGGAGATATACTATATAATATGTCATGTAAAACCTAGGTTTGTGCTTTACTTGTCTTAGTTGCAAATCTAAGTTATCACTTATTATTGTTCCCCAATCGATTTTGAACCTTCTCCCTTTAATATTTTGTATGATATGGATCATCCATAGTTCCAATTAATGTACTTTGGGGAGACCGTACATCTAGCTCAACATTGTTACTATAGCCTTCATCTCATCATTCATGTAACCTATTCTCATATCAATCATTTCCAGCTTATTCTTTGGGAGCTGCTGGATGAGATATTCTTTATTGACGATGTTGTAGGCAACCAAAGTGTTATTCTCAAACCACCTCTTCCCCCTCTCCTTGGTGGTTGGGTAGAAGTGATCAACTCCCTTCTAGAAATGGAAAACATCTTCAATAGTGTATGGTCTCAAATCTAACATGATATCTCTTGCCTTATTCTTCACTACCTTTTTATCAATGATGTAGTGATGAGTTAGGGTCATGATTAAGTCTGATGAAATAATGTAGATTGGATGTTTAGCTATGTTTACCAGACACACCAAGACCATTGCAGTACAATCCGATGTTCTTCTTCCCAGATTTGCACAGTGCCTCAGGAATGAATCCCAATCCAGGTGCCCAATGTTAGTATCTGTGATTTTTTCATGTAGGTTCCCCGTCTTTATGGGGGTATTCTACCCTTTGAAGTGGTACTTCATTGGAAAAATTGTTTTCTTTTATGGAATTCTGCATGAAAATCGTGTTTTCATCTATCCATTATTGAAAGAGTAAAATAATTTTTATTATCTAAATCTAAACAAAGTAAGAAAACCCTAAAAAAATCTATAAAGAAGCACTACAAAACCACCGAACTGAGCAAAAATTGAAACTCCATGTATTCTTCAGAGTTTTAGACCTTCGCGGTCTGATAACATGCTACAACTACAAAATTTAGATACTATGAAGTATTGGAAACCTTTTAGGAGTGGTTTGGAGTATCGTAATAATGAAGATATTTTGGCATGCAAATGTGTGAAATTATGAAGGGGTTGTGGAGTTAGTCAATTTTAAGGCCACTAGTTCTTCACAGCTTTGGTTTGTCAGAGGTGCATGTTACGTTTGGTGTGCACAACATTGAAACATCAAAGTATTTTGACTTGGGTCATGAAAGCAGAGCTAAAGTGAAACTTTCAAAGTTACAGAGTACAAAAATCTAATGGCTTCAAAGGATAAATAGACCAGTGAAAAACATAAGAACAAAACCCTAACTAAACTGACCCAAAATGTAGAGACGTAACAAAAACCCTAACTAAATACCAAAAGGATGAGGTAAGACAAGGACAACAAGGGAAAACAAAGCAAAAGGAAGAAAAAAAATACAAACCCTACCTTGAAGGCTACAAAGACAAAATAAAAACTGTGATGCTCGAGCTCAAAATGACTGATCAGAGTGCCAAGATGACTCGCAATAGGGCACAAAAGTGGTGGCAAAGATGAATCATTGGAGGTCTCATTCATTGTGAAATTAGATATCAAAAATAAGACAAACATAGAATGAGAAAAACAACCTGAAAACCCCCTTTTATAGGTCAAAACTATGCATTGATGTCATCAAGAATGTCAGAGTGTCAGACTGCAAAAGTCCAACACCCTAACCCTGAGTTCTGAGCTCAACCTTTCAGTGTTTTGGAGGTATCGAGACATTCAAAACACCAAAATTTTGAAAGGGAAAAAAATGCCTACAAACAAAACACTTCAACCTTTCTATGTTTCGGAGGTCTGGGGACCTTCAAAACTCCAAAAGTTTGAAATGGAAAAAAACACTAAGTCTTAAGGACTTAGTGGAAAAAACAAACAAAAAGGAAAAAAAGCTAAAAGCTAAAATGGACAAGAGGAAAAAAATACTAATAGGGAAACCAAGATGATACCCAACTATTGGGAGCCTCCTTAAGGGCCCTCAATCTGACTCACTAGGTACCCGGTCCTGCTCAACCTTAGAGACTTTAAACCACCTAAAAAGAACAAAAAACCCAAAAGAAAAGGGGGTCCCAATTAGGCCAAGAGGCTTAAATGGGGCGTGTGTTGTGGAACCACAAAAAGTATAACATTATGTCCATAGAAAACCCTTAGGTTCACAAAAACAAATGATCCAAAACCAAGGAACGCCAATAAGAACTCAAAAACTTGAAAATAGGAGCAAAACTAAAAGAAATTATTTTTGGGTGAAGCAAAATTTCCAATGACCCAAGGATGCTTCTGCATTAGACACCCTTGGTGAAAAGAAGATGTTCCATAAGAGGAACTTATGAACATCTTACAGGATTTAGGACATAAATCCCATGCTCATTCTTAATCCAAATATCCACTTTATCTACAATTTTACTTTTCTTCACTTCTGCTCTTTCTTATGTTAGATCTTTGAGTTTCGTATAAGAACTTACATCTAAGTCTTTTTCCTTGAGATTTTTCCTATTCTTATGTATTTGGACTTCGTATTTCTCAGGTAAATATGCCTCTTTGATTATTGGTGACATTCTATTTCATGTAGCCACTATATTTTTGTCCTCCTTCACCCATTAACATTGGATGAAGCTACACCCAGTCAATGAAGCCCCCTTTTATTTTTGGCTTGACCATCTTAACTTTTTGGTGTTCTGGGATATCTTCAAATTCAAAAAAACTATTGAGGGAGTCTAACTAATCCATGATTGAATCAGGTTCCATCTTACCTACAAACACTGGCAGATCAATCTTCACATCCAAATTCCTTCACTCCATGGACTTTAGGGCATTGAGAAGGGGTCTCTGGTCTGCATGAACCTACAACTCTTCCTGCTCTAGGATCTCCTCTTCATCCCATTCCTCACCTTCATCAGATTCTCCATTCCTCTTCTCCATTTTTCCCTTAAAATTTTATATCTCTTCTCTCATGGCTTTATCCGCATCCATCCTTTCTTTTCTATCTCCCATATGTTCCTTGACCAACTTGGCTAACTCCACATTAGTCATCCTTGTAGGGATCTCTTCTCCCTCTCCATCTGTCATCTTTGTTTAGATCATTTTCCCAAAAATATCATCCTATGCTCTGATACTAATCTAACATAGATCCCTTGGGTATCACAATAGGATTTCAAAACAAGTTCAATCTACTGAACTACAACCCTTCCCAAGGGCCCTAACATCCTACCATCACTCCTTTCATTTTCTTTGTCTCTAGGACCGTGAATAGATCTATCTCCAACTAAATGGTTTCTCAAACTTCAACAATCACTCTACCAATGGTGAATTCATTCTTCTTAGACATCACTAGGGTCATATGACAAACCCCAAGTCCAAGTTCTGCACTCCTTTCTAAGTATCTCCAAGTTCTAATGGCTAGTAGCCCTAACTAGGGAGTTTTCTAAAGATAACTCCTAAATTTTTCAAAGGACCTATTGAATAAATCACATATTCAAACATCCTTTAAATAGATACTCCAAATCCAAACTTTGCAAGTCCTAACTCCAAGTTCATGTACCCAAATACTACAAGCACCTACTAGGTCTAATAGCCCTATTAAGCCACCTTTACAAACAAAGTAATTTTAAATGAAATATTCTGACCACCATAAGACTTGGGACACTTAGGGAAATGTATCATTTTATCAAATACGAGGTTGCATGCTCGGAATCCACCATTTGTTGAAGTTATGTTCTTTGTTACTCTTGACTGGACAGTCACATGATGATTCTTGTCCCAATCTTTCACTTGAATAACACCCCACTATTCATCTCCCACTCTAAGACCACATAAATCTTAAAGTACAGTCTCATATCTTGCAAACATCTGAGTCTTAGATTTTACCCATGGTGAACTTGCAAGATATGAGTGAAACCCTAGGTATAGGAGGCTCTAACGACTGTATCTACAAAATATGCTCTAACTCTCATTCCCCTTGACTAATTCACTCCAAAAAAAATTCAAATAAAAGCTAAAACATATCAACAAATCAACAAAATAGTATTTCTTCAAAACAAATCCGTACGAGATCGTACAATTTCATAATACAGAACAAAATGTAGGAAAATCACAATAAATCTTATAGTGCAAGTGTCAAACATTATAAATTCATCAACCCCTCTCTAAATTAAAGTTTGGTTGTCTTAAAGAATCTTTTCCAATGGTTTATAACTGGAAATGAAGCATTATGTCTGTTGGCCTTCCAACTTCCAAAATCTTGCAACATTTTGCAAAGTTGCATTCTGCAACTTTTACACTTTCCACAAAATATTGGAAATCCAAACATATAGGTGTGACCCCTAAACTAAAATCAACTCAAAAACACCCAAGAACACCTAGAGAACATCCTAGGACCTTCATAGACCCCTAGTACCCATATGTCTAGTATGGCTTACAAATCACCTATCCAGGACATTGGGTTACAAAATGGGGTAACTTATTACATTTAGAATTCAAACACATTTCCTACTCAACCATTTGATATTGGATCTAAAGATCCTCTTTGTCCTCCATTTCTTTATTGGTAGGCCCCCGCATCATACTGCCCTGGAAAATAAATCTCAGGTGCACTTGAGATGAGTTGATGAAGGGTACTACCGTGTTCATGGATCTATTTCTCATCCATCCATACAACTTCACTTTCTGGCTTTCCTGTACATTTTACTAAGTATTGCTTGTATTCTCTCTTCCTAGTCTTCCTACTACCTTTGTATCCAAAATTCTTTCCAAGGTAGGTGGTTCATGTTTAGGAATTCTATCATCTACAACTTGTTCCATGTGCACTATATTTTGATCTTCATCCAAAGTTCCTTTATAAGGGGTTAATTGACATACATTGAAGATTGGTGATAACCCCAATCCATCAGGTAGTTCAACCTCATATGAATTCTTACCACATTTATTCAAGCTAGGATAGGGACCTATTTTCCTTTGCATTAGTTTAGTGTACTTCTCCTTAGGCAGCCACTCTTTCTTCAAATATATCAACACAAGATCTCCAACTTCAAAATGTAAGTCCCTCTTTTTCTAATCTGCATGCTTATTATATTTTTCACTAGAGTGTTTTAGACGTGTCTTTACTTGTTCATGTACTTCCTCAATAGCTTCAACAAATACCTCTTTATCTACACGTATAGGACCAGTAGAAGGTAGACTTCTAAGTTCCAAGACTCCTCTAGGATGGATCCCATAACAATCTGGAAAGGAGACTTCCCTGTGCTCCTATTAATAGTATCATTGTATGAGAATTCAGCCTGTGGTAGTACTGCATCCCACTTCTTCTCATGGTCCCTTGTGAGACACCTCAAGATATTTCCAAGGGTTTTATTGACTACTTCAGTATATCTATCCATTTGAGGATGGTAGGCAAATGAAAAAGACAAGTTTTTCCCCAACATTTTCAAGAGAGTCCTCCAAAAATGACCAATGAATTTTACATATCTATCTAAAACTATGTTTAAAGGTAATCCATGGATTCTCACCACTTCATTGAAGAAGAGTCCTGCAATGTGTGGAGCATCATTTTTTTTTACATGGCAAGAGATGTTCCATTTTAATGAACCTATCAACTATTACAATGATATTATAAAATTCCTTTTGTGTTCTTGGTAACCTCATAATGAAATCCATGCTCATACTCTCCCAAGGTCTAGATGGGATTGGAAGTGGTTGATACAGCCTTTCAATAGAAGACATCCCTTTTCCCTTTTGACAAAAAGACATGTCTCCACATACCTCCTGATATCTACTTTTATTTTAGGCTAGAAATAGTGTGTCCTTACCAACTCAAGGGTCTTATCCAATCTATAGTGTCGTGTCATACTCCACTATGTTTCTCCTTCTCTATGTTCATCCTCATTTAACATTTTGGAATGTAGAGTTGTCCTCCTACGAAGAGTAAACATTTCTACAGTAAATAGTCAGAAAACTCCACGGTGTACTTGGCATCAAGATTAGAGCAATATTTATACACCTCACCAAAATATTCATCATTTTCAGACATGTTGTTTAGATAATAAATACACACACTTTCCAACTGTATCTGAGATAAAGTAAGCACCCATCTACTTAGTGCATCAACAACCTTATTAGATACCTATTTCTTATGTTTCAGTGTGAATTTAAATTCTTGTAGGGTCTCTACCCACTTCATATGCCTATGACTCAATTTTTATTGGATATTGAAGAAGATTAGCTCTTGGTTATCAGTGAACACCACAAATTCTTTAGGGAGTAGATAATGTCTCCATTTTTTCAGTGACTATACCAGTGCATACATTTCAAGATCATAGGATGATTACTTTTGTTTGGCTTCATTCAATTTATAACTAAAGAGGCTATCGGTCTCCCCTCTTGACTCAATATAGCCCCTATGACCACATAAATGGCATCAAATTCTATTTGGAGAACTTTTTTAGAATCTGGTAGGGCTAGTAACTCTTGTTCTGCTACCTTATTTTTAAGAACTTCAAAAGACTCATCTGCTTCTTGTGTCTACATGAACTTACATTTTTTAACCTCCTTAATAGTATTCAACATAGGTGCACAAATATGATTGAACACTCTTATGAAATTCCTATAAAAGGTAGCAAGCCCATGAAAACTTCTAATATCATTTAAATTTCTAGGTGTGGGCCAAGCTAGGATAGCTTTTACCTTGTCTTGATCCATCTTGAGTTCACCCCGTGAGATAAAAAATCCCAAGTATATGATCTCCTCCTGCATGAAAAAACACTTTTCCAAATTGATCATTAATTTCTCCTTATGTAACCTCCTCAAAACCATCTCTAAGAATTGTAGGTGTTCTTTCTTTGTCCTTCTGAATATCAGTATATCATCAAAGTACACAATGACAGACTTCCCAATGAATTCACTTAGAACCTCGCTTATTAACCTCATAAATGTGCTTAGTGCATTTGACAAGCCAAAGGGCATAACTTTTCATTCATAAAATCCCTCATTAGTTTTAAAATCACTCTTCCATTCATCACCAGACCTTTTTCTAATCTAATGGTACCCACTTTTAAGATCAATCTTTGAAAAATATTTATCATCCCCCAAACAATCTAAAAGATCTTCTATTCTAGGGATTGGGAACCTGTACTTGATTGTAATCTTGTTAATAGCCCTTGAATTCGTATAGAGCCTCCAAGTACCTTCCTTCTTTGGTGTAAGGATTTTTGGTACTGCACATGGAATGAGACTTTTTCTAATCAATCCTGAATCAAGCAATTTTGTAATCTGTCTAGACATCTCCTCATTTTGTTGTGGGGTAAGCTTATATGCAACTTTATTTGGTAATGTTACTCTAGGAATCAAATCAATGCAATGACTTATATCTCTGATAGGAGGAAGTCATTTAGGCATACCTTGAGAAAGGACCCCTTTGTATTTGTCTAAAATCTCATGGACTTCATATGGCACCAACCATTCTCTGTTCTGTCTTCCATCATCATCATTATCTGTAAACTTTGCCTTAGGAACAGGGACCAATGCAACACATAATCCTCCTTATTTTACTTCCTTCAAGAACTCCTTGATTTCCATCAGCATCACTTTATCCTCCTTGGGCTTGGATTATTCTTCATTTTCAACCAAAGGTAGCAACTCAATGGTCTTCTCATCTTTGACTATGGTGTATGTGTTTCTCACTCCATCATGGTGAGATTGGAGGTCATATTTGAACATCCCCGCAATAGGTAATAATAATCATGCCAAAGATTCTCCTAGGAATAATGTATTCAAACTAAGTATTATTTTTCCTATCATGAAGTGCATTTAAATTGTCAACCCAGGGATGTATACTTGAAATGGGATAGCACAGTTTGTGCATGAAGTCTCTCATAGAGTCATGTTACTTAAGTTGTAGGAAGGAAAATACATGAAATGAAATTAAACTATTGCTGCAGGAAAGTAAATACAAATAACTACTTAGTTAAATTGATGTTTAAAACTATAATTTCAACTTTAACCTATTCAATCAACCCAAATCATTCACTATGATTATCCCTGCAAGTGTTGTAGGAACATACACAAGTTATAATGCTACAGGAGGGAACAATGAATTCTAATTGAAATGGTGTAAATGGTTAAACAACTTAACCTAGTCTACTCTAATCCACCTTCCAAGTGGGACCCCTTGGTCATCTTCAGCTAACTAACAACATAGAATATAACTCAAAATCACTTCTTCATCATATTTCTAGAAAAAATGATTACATCATAGTGAAACAATACATGAAACTAAAAGAGTAACTTTTCTTTAATTGAAACAATGGTACAATCATCCAACTAACTCCAATCTAACAATCCTATCCATTTATATAGAGGATTGATATTTATTTAAACATAAAGATAAGTTCTAACTGATTCATTCCATAAAGAAAGGAGAATGCAATAGTCCACGACAGAATATCATAAAGACTGGATAACTACTTCAATAGAGTATTGACCGTAGAGGAAATATAGCATAATTGAGTTCCTATATTCCCTAAAATGATAGTTCCTTCAATTCATCAGGCATATTCTACAGTGTTATAATAGTTCTCCTCATTGTAGCTAGGACTTCATTGTTTCTTCATCAATGTTGTCTATCCACTCTCAAGTCACTCCTCTTTCCCTGGCAGGTTAGTAGCACATGCATATATATTCAAGTTTATAACCATTCAACTTAATCCAAATGTTAGGACATACATTCAAACTATGAAATACTATGGCATATATATAATATTTAGCAAGTTTTGTCACTACTATCTACCCATAGGTTTTGTGGATCTGACTGTACTTACAGTATGTTCATAAGTTCAAGTACTTAAAAGTCTCACAAGTGTTTTAGAAATGTCTTAGAACAGAGCATAAAAATAGTATGAAATAAAGAAAAATTATTTCCCCATCATCTACCCCCTACAAGCATAATGCTTGTCCTCAAGAATTACACTTCTTAGCAACTCCCCTGAACTCTCCAACTTTAGTAGTTCCTCTTCGTCTGCTTTTGAAAGTGTAATAGAATCCTCAGGTTCTTTCCCAGAAGTCCATCCTATAGTCTTCATGTAGTTGGTCCAATTGTGTAGTATTAATGTCATACAAAGGCCATAGAAGCATGGGTGGCTGGAATGTCAAGGGACGCCAGAGCTCATTCTAGATTTTTCTTCCCAACTGCATGTATTTAGGTGCCCAGTGAATTGTTTCTTCTAGGTTGAGAGGACTATGTAGTTCAACCTTCTTAAAAACCTCTGGAAACCTATTCCATCTATTTCTTACACCAAATAGGGTTCTTTGAAATGTGATATAATACATCCCTTAATACTCTGTGTAGACTTCTTCTCTGACAACAAAAATTTTGTCCCTGGTTTCTGCTTTTGTACCCCCATAAGTGAGACTGAACCAGTCCCTTACTAGAACATCGGGCTTAATACTTTCAGCCCTCAAGGGTAATTGTTCTGATTTTTCTTGATCCCTGTAATTTTCTAATTTCCTGTCATAATTAAATTCATTGTGCATCCATGAAATCAAGTATTTTAGATGTATGTCTCCAATGTAAAGCAAGGGATTCCAATCAGTCTCTTCAGGAATGATGGAGTTATGGAGATATAGTTCACAAAGCAAGTTTTGTTTCCAAATAGGAAGGGTTTGGTATAAACCATAAAATTCTTGAGCTTTCCTAAACTAAAATTCTTTATCTTTGATAGTCATCATCAATTGGAACAAGAGAAATTTCTCTTTCAAGAAAATGACATATACTCTAGGAGGACGCTTGCAAGCTATGACTTGGTCAGCCAATTTTAAGGCATGGTCTATCTTTTGTTTCTGTCTCTTCATTTGCTCTTTCAAGTCTTCTATTTCCTCTTTTTTATCATCAATCACTTTTTGCATCTTATTCCTCTCTTCCTTCCACAGATTTGTCTTAAGAAAAAACTTATTGTACAAACTGAAAATAATGGACTGCAGAGTAGGAAGGCCAAACTCTTCTAGCTGAGTCTTGTGTCTTTTCTTCTCTCTATAGGTCTACTTTAGATAATTAGTGAGCCAAGTTCTCCTAAAAGGTACAATAGCATTCTGAAAGAAAGAGTGAGCTGATGGTTGAGACAACTGAAGTGTTTCCTAATCACCTTCTTGAACTATTTGATGACTTTCTCCAGGTTCACTCTGATACATGGGAGGCTCATTATCATATGAATCATTGAAATCTTGGGAAAGATCTAGAACATTTGGTTGAACTGGGGAATTATTTGAAACATACTCAACATGGGGATCTATGGTAGGTTTTTCTAAGGGAACAACTTGGCTATCTGGGGAAACTTGTGGAATTTTCCCTCTCATCTGAGAACTTCTCCACAAGGGAGTCTCTATAACCTCCATAGCTTTATTTTTAACAATTTTCTTTGGTCTCTCTACTTTAGGATTAGTTTTTGTAGGAGAAGGCTTCCTTTTCTTACTTCTTGAAAGTATAGGGTTTTGGGGTTCATTCTCAGGAACTGAAATTCCTTCACCAATCTTTCTTTTTCCTTTCTTCTCGGAAGAGGTAGTTAAATTTCTATCTAGAGTAGGAGAAGGTTCATTTTCCTTAATATTTCTAGGTCTCCTTCTTGGGAAGATGTTGCATCAGCTGGCTCGGAGGGTGTTACACTCTCATTAATAGGTTGTACAACAAGTTCATCCTAAGGTTGCAAAGTCTTGACCCGAACAAATTCATCCCATGCCAAGGTAGACACATCTCTAAGAGATATTTCAACTAATAATTTAATTGGGGCATGGTCAGAAACATAATTTGTTTTTCCTTTCTGGGTTTCTTTGGCACTAATGCTTAGCATATTATATAGAAAATTTGGAATGTTTATTGGAAAATTATGTCTCATATAGCTAAGCAATTTAAAATGGTGTGCATGAAAATGGGAAAACCTTCCTGCATAGGTGAGGTACCTTACAATGTGTGACGCCAGCTCATTGAATGGGTCAAGAAGTGACATGCGCTTGCAACCTTGTTTGTTCACTTCCAATAGAGGGTCTAAAGGAAGAGTGAGTTGAGATTGAGTTGACCTAGCATCATTTTCATTAGGATAATGCTCCCCAATTGCAGGCAACCTGATCACTTCTACAATGTGCTCCTCTATTGCCAAAACTATCAAACCCCATACATTTGCCTTTCCTTCCTCAAATGTGTTCATAAATTTGGTAGCTACTTCCTCGTCAAATTCTTACAAATTTAAGAAATACCCAAGCCATCCACAAGCATGGAATCTCTGGACTACTTCTACATCAGTGAGAAGATTGGTATCAACCACTAGCTCATGACGCATCAACTTTCCTCCCATTGTTCCAATTTCTTTCTCCAAATTTCTTCTGTAATTTTTCAATTCACATTTTTTTCTTCTCTACAATTTCCCAATTTCTTAATTTATTTTGAAGCACCCTAAAACTAAGCTCCTAACTGCACTTTAAACTACAGATTTCCTTGCAATCCCTATGTTACATTTTTTAAAGATGAGCAATAATGACACTTTCGGAAAGGAATTATAGCTTTAAGTGCATGTATTTTCCACATAACTCGATTATGTCTTCTTAGGGTCACATCAAGTCAGAAATCAAGGATATTTGGAAATTGAGGTACGAAACTTGTGTGAAAAATAAAAGGACTTAATAAAATAGAGCACAAGTACAGATTTGAACTGATAGACAATCTCTCTAAGAATGATAGGTACAAATAGTAGTGACTGGGAAAAATTAATACACTTCCCTACCCCCTATAAAATTAAGACAAGTGTCTACACTTGTCATACTTAGCATGGGGTAAGAAACTAGCATAAGGCCAAAATATAGATATGCACAGTATTATATATAATTATCAAATGTGTATGCTAAAAGTAGAAAAAATGGAAGAGTTGTACCTTTCATTATTTTTCCACATGCATGAAAAAGGTGACGAGAATGGAATTTGTCATCATAGGAATGAGTGTTGTGGATGTATGCGTCAGCTGATGTGGTATTTATTGAAAGTGTAGAAATATGGAGAGGATGTTTGGGTGGAAGGTAGAGAAGTGGAGTGGGTTGGAAAGAAGAATTTAGAAAATGAATGGAGAATGGAACTTCATTAAAAATGAAGTGTTTATTATGAGCATACCCAAAGGAACGTTAGGTTAAAGCTGTAGGAAGAAGGTGCATACCCTCTACTATAGGAAGTATTACATGTTGTGCTTGTAGAACTGCGTCTCTAAATTGCTGCATAAAATAATCCTTGGTATGGGGTTGATGGTATAGACAAATTTGATGCTTGTTGACCAATAGTTTGAAATAAAATAGATCAATTTTTGTTAGCTGGTCTGCTCCATTTTTGAAGACATGATCTATCTCATATGTTCCTAACCACCTTGTTTGTAATTGCCTGGTATTTTTTGAAATATTGAATCAAATAGTAGTGCCCAATCACCTACTATAAATTTTTTATTCTTGATGTGGGATTCATGCCATTTCTTCCTCTATTTGGACTATCTCTATGTTCTCCAATGCATATTTTCTCATCTGATCCAAAGAGTCAAGATGTAGCAGACGGTCTCATTGTGCTACAGGAAGATCAATGTTTAGCTTCAGAGCAGTACACAATGTTTTATTCTCAAACTTAATGGGAAACATGGATGCTTTCCCATAGAAAGATTCAAATGGAGTGAATCATGTTGTCTTCCATGTGGTTATGTATTCCCAGACTACTTATGAAAGGAATCTACTCCAGTCATGGCGGTGGAGGTGAACTATTTTTGTGAGTATTGCTTCAATTTCTCTGTTGGTGACTTCTGCCTGACCATTAGCTTGTGGATAGTAGGGACTGGACTTCCTGTGGCTGATGTTGTATTATTTCATGAGTGTTGTGATTAGGTTTGATGTGAATTGTTCTCCTTGATTGGTTATAAGCTCTCTTGGCACACCATAGCAGGTGAATATTTCTTCATACAGGAACTTTGCTACTTTATTATCATGGGCATGCTTCATTTCCTTCACTTCAACCCATTTGGTTAAATATTATGTGCATACCAAAATGTAGGACTTTCCATTAGATGGAGGGTCTATAGGACCAATAAAATACATGCCCCACTTATAAAATGGTGTGACAACCACATGTGGATGTAAAGGCATTTTATTTGATTTTGTAGGACGGCCCATCCTTTGGCATTTATCACATTTCCTGGCATAATTGGATGCATCTTTGTGAAGTGTGGGCCAGTAATAACATGTTGCTAATATTTTCATAGTTGTCCTCTTAGCTGTAAAGTGTCCTCCATAGGGATCATCATGACAAGCATGGAGGATATCATAAGTTTTATCTTCACGTACACACCTTCTCATGACTTGGTCTAGACCAGTATAGAACAATGTATTATCAATCCAAGAAAATTGAATTTTTTTCTCAACGAGCAATTTTCTGTCCTTAGGAGAGAAATTTGTAGGCATCTTGTCAACTACAAGGTAATTGGCTATATCAGCATACCATGAGCTCTTGACAACAATATGGAACAAATTTTCATCAAGGAATGTATCATCTATTATAGAGGTATCAATATCATCATTCTGGAGTCTTGATAAATAATTAGCTACAAAATTTTCTTTACCTGGCTTGTCAATTATTGTTATATCAAATTCATGTAAGAGCAAAGTCATCTTACTAGCCTTCCTAAGATGGCAGGTTTGTTCATAAGATATTTTATTGTTGCATGGTCAGTATGAACAAAGATTGGATATTTTGTGACATAATGGAGAAAATTATTCATAGCATAGACCATTGCTAGTAATTCTTTTCTATGAGTGTGTAATTTAGCTCTGGCCCATGTAAACTTTTGTTGATATAGTAAATACCATTTTCAAGGTTATTATATTTCTGGCCTAAGACAACACCTATTGCATAGTTAGAAGAATCTATATGTGTATGGAATAATAAAGACCGATCATGCCCTTTAAGCACTGGTGTTGTTGTAAGAAGGGACTTGAGCTACAGGAAAGATTCCTCATAGGCTAGTGTCCATGTAAACTCAGCTTCTTTTGTAAGCAAGGTGTATAGTGGACTAGCTATTTGACTAAAATTTTGAATGAAGCATCTATAATAGCCAGCATGTCCTAAAAAGGATCTAACATAATTTTGCTTAGTAGGTGTGGGAAATGTAAGAATTACCTTAATTTTTGTAGGGTCCACTTGTATGCCATCTTCTGAGATGACGTGTCCTATCACAACTCCTCGTATCAACATGAAACATTTGTCACTGTTAAGGGACAGATTGTGTTCTTTAATATGATCAACACTTTTTCCAAGTTTTTCAAAGCTTCTTCAAAAGTAACACCAAATGTGGTGAGATCATCCATATATATTTCCATGCAGTCATGTGACATATCAGCAAAAATGTTGATTACAACCCCTTGGAAAGTGGACGGAGCATTACATAAACCAAAAGGTAACACAAAATATGCATATGTTCCCCACAGACATTTAAATATTGTCTTTTCTTTATTCTCTAGAGAAATTCTAATCTGATTGTATCCGCTATATCCATCAAGAAAAGAGAAGTACTTTTTACCAGCTAAGGTATCTAGAACTTGATCAATGAATGGCAAGGGAAAATGATCTTTCTTTGTTGCATTGTTCAGTTCTCTATAATCTACACATATTATCCATTTAGTCCCCTTTTTAGGGACTATTAACAAAGGTGTAACCCATTTACTATCTTATATTGGATAAATAAAACTAGCATCCAACAACTTTTGCAGCTTAGTCTTTACAATTTCTCTTAAGGCTGGGTTAATTCTTCTCTCAGGTTCGCGGAGTGGTAGAATGCCTTCATTGATGTAAATTTTGTATGTATAGAGTTTTGGATTCAATCCTGTCATGTCTCCATAGTCCCAAGAAAAGTTTTTTTTCATGTTTACAAAGGAGTTGAGTTAACAATGCTAATTGTTGTGGTGGCAATTTACTGTTAACATGAAGATTGTGGCCAGGAGAGAGCTCCACATTAGTTGTCATCTTAAGAATTGATAACACACATATAGGGCTTGTAGATATCTCATAGGGTAGTAATTGATGGATAATACTAGGTTCTACTAGAAAAACATAGTTTTCATAGGTAGACACCTGCAGAACAGAGCTTTCAGAAATATCTTTTACTGTGACACAATCATTAGTAAGGATACTTTGAATCACATCATATCTTTGGTGCAAGAGCATCCCCAAATTCATCCAAAATAAGCACACCAGTGGACCCAAGAACAAAGGGTTAAGGTATTTATTGGATCTTGGATCCAATGGCATCAATAAGTCCTAAATTGTAAGACAAGGGGACACTAGGTGAAGTTATAAACCTAGTTGTCTACCTTAGTCATTTTGGACAATATTGGGTAGATTAGGCTAGAATAGTAAAGGACACCTAATGAAGGGTAGAAATGTTAATTTAACCTTTCTAAGGTCTCCTATGTAGTCTAAACACTAAAATTTTCAATTTTAGTCACATTTGACATCTTTTGTTAAAAGCTGTCAAATGTTATCAAAGTTGTCAATGTTGCATAATGCAACTTTTGAATCCAATGTTCACAACCACTTTTTTTGGTTGGAACTGCTTGGGAAATGTATGAAAAGGTTGAAAAACCTTTCTCCATGGTTGGAGTGGATCGATTGTAAATTTTTGATGGTGAAATCAATAAAATTCAACTATTTTTCTATATTTTCAACTATTTTTCTGAGTTATACGGATCTGTACGGATCCCAATGCACCACTGAAGGATTCCAAAAGATATTCCTATGTCTTATGTGAATTTTTCAATTGGTTTTAAATTTTTAAGTGTAGGGGATCTAAATTTATCCAATTTTGATTGTCCACTAGTCACATCAGGGCCCTAACTAGGGTTTTGAGACAAAATTTCTCTTTCCCAGAGACTCAGCCATGGGAAAAATCTAAGCCTTGGTGGAGAGAAATTAGGGAGGATGTAATTTAATAATTTTGAGTTCTTAGATCAGGAGGTATTTGATGGAGGGAGGAAAAATTAAAACCTCTAGACAGGCATCTAGATGTGACTATCCAAAATTTGGTTTTTGAAGCACAACTTGGGCTAGGGATGGAATGAAGACCCAGTTTTGTGTGATCCCACAAGTGTTCCGATTAGAAGGATTGTAAATTTAATCTAACTTGAGGCACTTCCTTTGGAAATGTGACCTAATTTCTCAATTAGGCCTAGGAGAGAATTATGAACGACAGTAGTTAGGAGAATTGTCAAGAGTCCTGGCTTGGAGGGTGTTGTTGGTGAGTGGATTGACACATTTGAGGGTGGTTAAGACTTTATTTTGTTGAGTCCCATGTGAGTTGCCTTCATTTTTCCATTGTTTCTCCTTGTAGCCCTATAGGGGGTTGAGTGGCCAAATTGAGTCTCAGAGTTGAGTAAGTGTGGGATTTGTCTTTTATTACATCTAACTAAGGTGTCTAACCTTTTAGAACCCCTGTTCCATCCCTGGATTGATTTGGTCTAGTTGTGGCTTAAGAATACTCTTAGGGTAGTGGAGACTAGGAATTGGATCTAGTCTTGTATGTGGGTTTTGGGAACTCTACTGGAGTCCTAGACTATATGGTGTTATGAAGGTATCTTGAACCTTTGTGGGATTGTTTGGTATTGTTTGGGGCTCTTCTCCAAGTGGTATCAGAGAAACTAGTAGATATTTGGAGGAAGACAAGTTGCAACCATGTCGAATAGTGGAGAAGACAGTGAACTTCCTAATAGGATGACCAATGCAAAATTGCTGAGAGTGGTGAAAGAACATGATGTGGAAAGGAATTAGATGAGGCAAGAAATGGAAAGACTCAAGGAACAAGTCAAGAGAGGGAGTGGTGGAAACTCAGGAGTTGAAGAGGATGGGAGTAATGAAGAAACCCCTTGGCAGAAGGATGAAGAAAAAGTCCCTGCAAAATAGAGGCTACTCTTGAAGACTTTGAAATCCATGGAGAGAAGGACCATGGATAGTAAACTTGATCTACCTATCTATAGTGGGAAGATGGATCCAGAAGAAGTCATAGATTGTGTTGATGCACTCACTAGTTTCTTTGACTATGAGGAGATACTAGAGCATCAAAAGGTTAAGATAGAAAATTCCAAGTTGAAGGGATCTACCCTAACTTGGTGGAACTTCACTCAAGTAGAGAGGGTGGAGATGGAAAAGAATCCAGTAAGCACTTGGAAGAAGATGGTGACCTTGGTGAAGGAAGCCTATGTGCCTGAAGACTATGAATTTCAACTTCATAGGAAGAGACAAAGTTTAAGATAGAAGGAGATAGATATCTCAAGTTATACTGAATAATTCTATAAACTTACCATGAAGTCTAAGTTGGTGGAACCAGAGAGTGTCAAACTTGCTAGGTATATGCAAGGGGTAAAGATAAACATCCAAGATGAACTAAGTTTATGTTCCCCTACTACTATCCAAAAATGCTATCAATTAGCATTGAAAGTTGAGTAAAATCTAAAGAGGAAGCAAGAGAAAAGTGGAAGAGGCAGAGGTTAGAGGGACTTTGTCAATAGAGGAAGAGGAACAAATAGTGGGAGAGGACAAAATCCTAGGAACTTATGAGAAACTAGTCAAGAGAACTCTTTTGGAGAAAGTAGTTCTAGAGGCTCCTATAGAGGGAGAAGAGGATATTCAAGGGGAAGGTTTGGAGGAAGAATTTCAGGACCTCCAAGGTGTTATAGATGTAACCAGCAAGCGCACTTAGCATCCAAGTGTCCAGATAAGGCAAGTAATCAGGTAAAGAGAAGGGAAAACATAGTTAGAGAAGAAGAGAACCAAGGAGACAATACGCATGGGTCTTATGCACCACCTAAGGAAGGAGAAGTCCTTATGATAAGGAGGAAATTTTTGAAGGCTCCAAGAACTCAAGAACCCCCTACAAGGAAGATTCTATTCAGCACCACCTGCAAGGTGGGAGACAAGGTCTGCAAGATGGTGATTAATAGTGGGTCTATGGACAACTTGGTGTTAGAAGAAGTAGTAAAGAAAATGAAGTTGAGAAGGGTGCCACATACAAACCCTTACAAGGTGTCATGGCTCACAAAGAACCAATAGAATATCATAGAAGAGCAAGCATGGGTGGAGTTCCAACTTGGAAAGTACAAGGACAAGGTTCTCTGTGACATTTTTCCTATGGATGCTTGCCATTTTCTACTTGGGAGACCTTGGAAATATGATGTGGAGGCTCACCATGATGGGAGATTGAACACCTATTCAATAAACTACAAATGAGAAAAGGTAACTTTCTTACCCCTGTCTGATTCTGTAGAAGAACAAAAAGATCCAAAAAATTTCTTTGTAGGAGAGAAAGAGTTTTTGAAAACTTTGAAAGAAGAAAAGACCCCTTGCTATGCCTTAGTCATTTTACCTAAGGATGAAATACCTAAGAAGGTTGAGAAGGAAGTGAAACCCCTAATGAGAGTAGGCCTAAAGAAGTAGAAGACCTACTTGAACAGTACAAAGACATTATAACAAAGGATTTTCCAAATGAATTACCCCCATTCAGAGATATAAGCCACAATATAGACATGATTCCAGGAGAAACTCTACCAAACAAGGCAACATATAAGTTCACCCTAGAGAAAAATAAGGAGATGGAAAGACAGATCCAAGAACTCCTAGATAAGGGATTGATAACAAAAATTCTCATTCCTTGTAGGGTACCTGCTCTTTTGAATCCTAAGAAAGAAGGCATGTGGAGATTGTGCACTGATTATAGATCAATAAATAGAATCACAATTAGGTATAGGTTTCCTATGCCTAGGATAGAGGATCTATTGGATCACTTAGGAGGTGCAAGGTACTATTCCAAGGTGGATTTGAAAATTTTCTACCACCAAATTAGGATTAGGGCTGGTGATGAATGGAAAACTACCTTTAAAACCAATGAAGGCTTGTATGAGTGGAGAGCGATGCCCTTTGGCTTGTTAAATTCTCCTAGCACATTCATGAGGCTCATGAATGAAGTACTCAAACCATTCCTTGGAAAAAATTTCATAGTGTACCTTGATGACATCCTTATTTTTAGCTAGAATAAGGAGGAACATTTGGAACATCTTAACTTGGTCCTAAAGAGATTGCATGAAGAGAAGCTTTTTATAAATTTGGAGAAATGTGTTTTTATGCAGGAAGAGCTTGTATATTTGGGATTTGTGATCTCAGGAGGGAAGATCAAAATGGACCCTGAGAAGGTAGAATTCATCTTGAATTTTCCTTCTCCTAGGATAATGGCTTAAGTTAGTTTTTTTCATGGGCTTGCATCTTTTTACAGAAAGTTCGTTAGGAATTTCAGTCAGTTGTGTGCTCATATCCTTGAAACCATTAAGGGTGGACAGAAGTGTAGGTTTATGTAGAACAAATATGTAGAATAAGCCTTCCAAATGTTGAAGAAAAAGGTAATGGAGAAACCTATCCTAGTGTTTCCTAATTTTCAAAAGATATTTACTATTGAATGTGATGCTTCTAACCTAGCTATAGGGGTCATCTTGAGCCAAGAAGGGAGGTCTATAGCCTTTTTCAGTGAGAAATTGAATGAAGCAAAGAGGAAATACTCCTGTTATGACTTGGAATTGTATGCCTTAGTCCAGTCATTGAAGAAATGGAGGCACTACCTCCTGCCAAAAGAATTTGTTTTCTTTACAGACAAATAAGCTTTGAGTTTCTTAAATAGTCAAGAGAAACTAAGCCATAAACATATGAAATGGGCGGAATCAATACAAGCCTACAAATTTTCAATAAAGCACAAGAAGGGAGTTTCCAGTAAGGTGGAAGATGCATTGAGTAGAAGGACTCTAACAGTGAAATAAATCTAACTTCAAAGTGTAGGAATTGATTCATTGAAGGATATGTATAAGGAAGATGATGATTTTAGTTTCATTTATAAAGTATGTTCTGACTTTTCTGAGCCTTATCATGTTAAGTATGCAAATTACTTGATCCAAAATTGTCTACTGTTCAAAGGAAACCATTTATGCATCCCAAAGTGTTCAATGAGGGATAACATCATTAGGGAGAATCATGCAGGAAGCATGGGAGGACATTTTGGTTTGGATAAAACTTTGGAATAGGTGAGAAGGTTTTATTATTGGACAAAACTTTCGACTAAAGTAAGGAGGATTTTGGAGACATGCACCATTTCTTAGAGGGACAAGGGAACATCTATGAATGCAAGGTTGTATCAACCTCTACCTATTCCTACAAGGCCTTGGGAGAGTTGAAGCATGGACTTTGTGATGGGATTACCTAGAAAAAAAGGGGTATGATAGCATCTATGTGGTAGTGGACAAGTTTAGTAAAATGGCCCACTTCATTCCTTGTAAACTAAAAGTGATGCATCATTTATAGAAAACCTATTCTTCAAGGAAATTGTGAGGATAGATGGCTTACCTTAAACCATTCTATCTGATAGAGATGTAAAGTTTATTGGTCACTTTTGGAGGACCTTATGGAAGAGGTTAGGGACCAATCTAAGATTTAGTTCTTCCTACCATCCACAAATAGATGGGAAGACAAAAGTTGTCAGCAAATCACTTGGAAACCTACTTAGGTGTCTGAAAAAATAGTATGGAGATAAGTGGGATTCAGTCCTACCCCAAGCAGAGTTTTCTTTCAATGGCTTGGTCAAAAGGAGCACAGGGAAGAGCCCTTTCTAGATTTTGTATGGGAAAAGTCCAAGAGGCATATTGGAACTCAGAGAACTTCCACCAAACACTCTATTCAGTGCTCATGGAGAAGATTTTGCATAGAGTATGAAAGAAATGAATGACTCAGTGAGATTGGCACTTGAGAAGAGTGTAGACAAGTATAAACAAGCCAAGGACAAGCATAGGAGGGATCTCTAGTTGCAGGTTGGAGACTTGGTGTGGGAATATTTGAAGAAGGAAAGATTGCCTAAGGGAAAGCACACTAAACTACTCATGAAGAAAGTAGGACCCTGTCTAGTATTGAAGAAGCATGGGTTGAATGCATATGAGATTGAACTGCCCTCACACCTTAGTATCTCCCCTGTATTCAATATTTTTTATCTAACCCCATATAAAGGTGATGTGAATGCAGGTTTTGAAGTGCAGGTTGAAGAACTTGAAGAAGATTTTGCAGGTATACCCTCTCATGTACCAAATAAGATTGAGAAGATATTGGACACAAAGATCATCAAAAAACAAGAAATAATGTTTATAAGAAATATTTTATCAAGTGGAAAGGAAGTCTTGATGAAGAATCTGTATGGATGGATGAGCAAGAAATTAAGAGGCATGGCTCCAGTTTAGAATACCTCATCTCAAGAGGACTTGAGATCAATGCACCCTAGGATTATGGTGCAGGAGAACCCCCAAATTCATCCACCATTAGCACACAAATGGAAAAAATAAGGATTAGGGTATTTATTGGATCTTGGATCCAATGTCATCAATAAGTCCTAAATTGTAAGACAAGGGGACACTAGGTGATGTTATAAACCTAGTTGTCTACCTTAGTCATTTTGAACAATATTGGGTAGATTAGGCTAGAATAGTCTAGGAAACCTAATGAAGGGTAGAAATGCTAATTTAACATTTGACATCTTTTGTTAAAAGTTGTCAATGTTGCATAATGCAACTTTTTGTCAAAAAGTGCAACTTTTGAATCCCAATTTTTACAACCAATTTTTTTGGTTGGAAATACTTGGGAAATGTATAAAAATGTTGAAAAACCTTACTCCATGGTTGGATTGGATCGATTGTAAAGTTTTGATAGTGAAATCAATAAAATTCAACTATTTTTTTGTATTTTCAACTATTTTTCTAAGTTGTACGGATCCCAATGCACCACTGAAGGATTCCAAAATTTGGTCATGTGTCTTATGTGAATTTTTCAAGTGTTTTTAATGTTTTAAGTGTATGGGATTTAAATTTGTCCAATTTTTATTGTCCACTGGTCACAGGAGGGCCCTATCTAGGGTTTCAAGATAAAATTCCTCTTTCCCAGAGACTCCACCATATGAAAAATCTAAGTCTTGGTGGAGAGAAAGGAGGGAGGATTTACTTTAATAATTTTTATGTCTTATATCAGGAGCTAGTTGATGGAGGGAGGAAACATTAAAACCTCTGGACAGGCATCTAGATGTGACTGTCTAGAATTTGGTTTTTGAAGCACAACTTGGGCTAGGGGTGGAATGAAGACCTAAATCCTTGGATTTAGCAATTTTGTGTGATCCCAAAAGTGTTACAATTATAAGGATTGTAAATTTAATCAAAATTGAGGCACTTTCTTTGGAAAAGTGACCTAATTACTCAATTAGGCCTAGGAGAGAATTGAGAACAACAGGAGGTCAAGAGTCCTGGCTTGGAGGGTGTTGTTGGTGAGTGGATTAAAACATTTTAGGTTGGTTAAGACTTTATTTGGTTGAGTTCCATGTGAGTTAGCTTCATTTTTCCATTGTTTCTCC
This sequence comes from Thuja plicata, assembly GCA_018584345.1. Classification (NCBI taxonomy): domain Eukaryota; kingdom Viridiplantae; phylum Streptophyta; class Pinopsida; order Cupressales; family Cupressaceae; genus Thuja; species Thuja plicata. The sequence goes on along the minus strand of MU223867.1, from coordinate 3,543,717 downwards.
TTGTAGCCCTATAGGGGGTTGAGTGTCCAAATTGAGTCTCAGAGTTGAGTAAGTGTGGGATTTGTCTTTTATTACATCTAACTAAGGTGTCTAACCTTTTAGAACCCCTATCCCATCCCTGGATTGATTGGTTCTAGTTGTGTCTTAAGAATACCCCAAGAATACCCCAAGGGTAGTGGAGGCTAGGAATTGGATCTAGTCTTGTATGTGGGTTTTGGGAACTCTAGTGGAGTCCTAGACTATATGGTGTTGGGAAGGTATCTTTAACCTTTGTGGGATTTTTTGGTATAGTTTGGGGCTCTGCTTTAATCCTATTACAATTTTAGGAAGGATTTTATGTGTAACATCATTATTTGAGCAATAGAGTTTAGCTCTTCTTCCTCATCTCCCAAATCTGGCCAAATAGGAGTATTTAAATTTGGTTGTGGTTGGGCTGGAGGATATAATGCTAACTTCTTAATTGTTTGGCCATCTGATATTGTCATGTTCCCTGATTTGTAACTAATATTAGCATCAGTTGTGGTTATCCAAGGTCGTCCAAGGATAACTAGATAACCAAAAATATTTACCTTGGGTGATAATATCAGGAAGTTAGTAGGATATTCCCAAGAATCCAATGTAACTATTATATCTTCTATTATGCCATTTGGGGTTACAATGGAACTATCTGCAAGTTGCAAGACTGTTGGAGTGGTTTTTAATCCCTCTATACTTAACCTATGCATGGTATCCTTAGTCATAATATTTATAGCAGCTCCCAAATCTACTAGAGCATTCTTCATAGACTGGCCATCAATTATAATATCAAAAACTAGGCTTCTAGGGTCATAGTACTTTGGAATGACTATCTATCCCAACATAATATCAGCAAGTTGACCTATAACATGTACTATTTGGGGATACTTTTTCTTTCATCCAATATTTTTGAGATAGGCTTCCTTAATGGCTTTCCCATAGAGAGGAACATCTTTAATAGCCTAAAACAATGGAATTTGGATATGCAAGATTTTCAATTAGTCAAGGATATCAAATGGTGTTTCTTCTTGGGCTATAGGTTTATCCATCCTAAGCATTTGAGGAAAAGGAGGATTAAGTAAGGTGTGAACATCAATTTGACTTGATATATTAGTTGGTGGAACTGTATTTGGAAAATTAGTTTTTGGAAGTGGTGTTGATGTTGCGGGAAGGTCCAAAAATTCCATTATAATAGGAGGTTCGAGTGCAGGTAGGGTAGTACCATACCTCAAGTGAATATCAGTTATTTCTAATGCATGGGCAGGGTTTTTTTGAGCATCAGTAACATACATTGGTTGTTTTTGTTTCTTTTTGTTAGGATTGGGTTGTGACTGAGTAGGTAATTATGTTGTCCTTGGAGGAGGACTTGTGGCTTTAGGAGGTGGCATGATTACAGGTTGATATACTGGGCATGGTAAGGGTTGATAAATAGGATTTTTATTAGGCCATTGTTTAGGTCCTCTCCACTAGGTATATGGTTTCCAATTCCCCTATGGTGGCTTCCATTTATTTTGAGATTCTGGTCATTAGGTTTGTTGTGGCTTAAACTATTGGTTATGCTAAGTATTAGGCTAGGCATTATTCCAAGCAAGTTGGGAGAACCGAGAAGGATTTTTAAAATTTTGGTTCTACCATTGGTTATTATAAGGATTAGAAAATTGCAAAGGGTCCTGAGGCATACCTTATCTTGGGACTCATGGCCAATGTTGAGCAACAAAGAATACTTGCTCATCCTCTCCTTCTATTTTCCTATACTCAGTAGGAAGGTGTTGGTTCCCCAAATTTTCCACCAACTATCATCCACAATCCTTCTTTTCCTTTTGACGGTGAGGGTAGTATTCAGCTAGCTGTGCCTCGACATCTGCATGCTTCTTTTTGGCATGCATTGTATCTATAGCAACATCATTGATAATATCTTTCTTGAAATCTGATAGTAGGCTTGATATTTCCATCTTAGAAATTCCTAAGATATTTCCTTTAGCAAGTGTGGATCTAAATCCTCTTCCCTTCTTTATGTCTTATCTTGACTAGTTAAGGTAGATTTTCTTAAGATCATCCTAAGAATATTGAGATATATCTCCTATAGCCATAAGATCCAGTGCTTCAAGGCAGTTGTCATTTACTCCCCTCAAGAAAATGAGTTTTTGTGAATCCTCCTCCAACACATGTTGTGGATTCTTCTGAAAATTATACCAGATGCATGAAATGTAATCTTATAGAGTTTCATCTTCCTTCTATGACATTCAAAAAATGTCATCTCCCCTCAAGTCTCCCCCTTTACAATAGTCTTTATACTTTTGTAGAAACAGAGTCTGCATCTCATTCCAATTGGTTGTTGCATCAACCCCTAATCCCATAAACCATCTTAGAGATGACTCCTTCAATGTTGATGGAAACAACTTGAGTTTGTGACCATCAGTGTTGTAGTCAAAGCTTCAAAAAAGAATGTCAAACTCAAACAAAAATGTGTCAAGGTCTTTAGTTATGAGGCCATAAAACTTTGGAAGTGTAGTAGTGGGTATGTTTTTGAGGTTAGCATTATTGATGATGCTAGGAATAGGAAATGGAAAGGTAGGGTGTGCCATTACTGGTGGTACTTGGAAATGATGTTGCTGCTGGGAAATAACATTAGCCAAAGCATCATATGCACTTGGGGTTGGATTGTCAAGCAAATTGGCCAAAATTTCAACAAATGGTCAAAGGTCAAATGGATCAAAGGGGTCTACTTTAGATGTAGATGCTAAAGGAAATTTAAGACTTACATTGACAAAAGGTAATTCAACTTATTCATTCAGATTAACAGGTTCTCTTGGAAGGCATATTCCATGGACATCTCATCTTCTTTCTCTTCAATGCATGCAAGTAATTATGTAAACTTGTGATGCAAGTTTAGGACTGAAAACTACTATCTAGAAAGTATGAAACTATCTAAAAAAAATGATTCAATAAGATCCTTAGCTTGACACCATCCCTGACAGTGACGCCAAAAATGAACAGCCCCACAATAGGTAATAATAATCACGGCAAAGCTTCTCCTAGGAATAGTGTATTAAAAATAAGTATTATTTTCCCTATCATGAAGTGAATTTAAATTGTCAACACAAGGATGTTTACTTGAAATGGGATATAATGTTTTTTCCACTAAGTCTCTTATAGAGTCATGTTACTTAAGTTGTAGGAAGGAAAATACATGAAAGGAACTTACACTATTGTTGCAGGAAAGTAAACACACACACAACTACTTAATGAAATTGATATTGAAAACTATAAGTTCAACTTTAACCTATTCTATCAACCCAAAGCATTCACTATGATTATCCCTACATGTGTTGGAGTAACATACACAAGTTATAATGCTACAGGAGGAAACAATGAATTCTACTTTAAATATTGTAAATGTTTAAACAACTTAACCTAGTATACTCTAATCCACCTTCCAAGTGGTTCCCCTTGGTTAGCTTCTATTAACTACCAACACAAAATATAACTCAAAATCACTTCTTCATCATATTTCCAGAAAAACTGATTACATCATAGTGAAACAATACACGAAACTAAAAGAGTAACTTTTCTTCAATTGCAACAATGGTACAGTCATCCAAATAAATACAATCTAACAATCCTATCCCTTTATATAGAGGATTGATATTTATTTAAACATAAAAATAAGGTCTGACTGAGTCATGCCATAAATAAAGGAGAATGCAATAGTCCACAACAAAATATCATAAAGACTGGATAACCGCTTCAACATAGTATTGACCACAAAGGAAATATAGCATAATTGTGTTCCAATATTTAATAAAATGATAGTTCCTTCAATTCATCAAGCATGTTCCACGGTGTTATAACGGTTCTCCTCATCATAGCTGGGACATCATCATTTCTTTATCAATATTGTTGATCCACTCTCAAGTCACTCCTCTTTCCCTAGCAGGTTAGTAGCACATGCATATATATTCAAGTTTTAAAACATTAAACTTAATCCAAATTTTAGGATATACATTCAAACAATTATAATAAATACTGCAGCATATATATAATATTTAGAAAAGTATGTCACTACTATCTACCCATAGGTTTTGTGGATTTGATTATACGTATAGTGTGTTCATAAGTTCACATACTTAAAAGTCTCCCAAGTGTTTTGGAGATGTCTTAGAACATAGCATAAAAAAATTATGAATTAAACACAAATTATTGCCCCATCAATATTTCCAAGGCCTCCCAAACAATAGATGACAAGCATCCATCTTAGCTATGTCAAACAACTTGTCCTCGTAGGTCGCTATTCTCTGGTCTACATGAACCTACAACTCTTCCTACTTTGGGATCTACTCTTCATTTTGTTCCTCACCTTCACCAGAGTCTCCATTTCTCTTCTCCATTTTTCCCTTCAAATTTTCTATCTCTTCTCTCATGGCTTTATTCTTAGCCATCATCGCGCTTCTATCTTCCATCTATTCCCTAACCAAGCTAGCTAACTCCACATTATTCATCCTTGTAGGGATCTCTTATCTGAATCCATCTATCATCTTTTTTTATATCCTTCCCCAAAAAGATCCTCCTATGCTCTGATACCAATCTGACGCAGAGCCCTTAGGTATCACAATAGGATTTCAAAACAAGATCAATCTACTAAACTACAACCCTTCCCAAGGGCCCTAACATCCTACCATCACTCCTTTCATTTTCTTTGTCTCTAGGACCATGAATAGATCTCTCTCCAATTGAATGGTTTCTCAAACTTCAACAATCACTCTACCAATAGTGAATTCATTCTTCTTAGACATCACTAGGGTCATATGACAAACCCCAAGTCCAATTTCTGCACTCATTTCTAAGTATCTCAAAGTTCTAATGGCTAGTATCCCTAACCAAGGAGTTTTCTAAGGATAACTCCTAAATTTTTCAAATGGCATATTCAAAAAATCACATACTCAGACACCCTTTAAAGAGATACTCCAAATCCCAACTTCGTAAGTCCTAACTCCAAGTTCATGTACCCAAATACTACAAGTACCTACTAGGCCTAATAGCCCTATTGGGTCACCTTTACAAACAAATTACTTTGAAATGAAATACTCTGACCACCACAACACTTTTGACACTTAGGGAAAAATACCATTTGATCAAATACGAGGTTGCATGCTCAGAATCCACTATTTTTTAAAGTTTTTTTCTCTGTTACTCTTGACTAGATAGTCACATGATGATGCTTGTCCCAATATTTTACTTGCATAGAACCCCACCATTCATCTCCCACTCAAATACCACATAAATATTAAATTATAGTTTCATATCTTCCAAACACCTGACTACTAGATTTTCCCCATGGTGAATTTGCAAGATATGAGTGAAACACTACAAAACCCTAGTATGGGAGGGTCTCCCAAATGTATATCCAAAATATGCTCTAACTCTCATTCCCCTTGACTAATTCACTCCAAAACAATTGAAAATGAAAGCTATAACATCTCTGCAACTTCACAAATCAATATTTCTTCAAAACGAATCCGTACGAGATCATATAATTTCATCATACATAACAAAATGTAGGAAAATCATAATAAATCTTATAGTGAAAGTGTTAAATGTTACAAATTCATCAACCCCTCTTTGAATTTGATTTTGGTTGTCTTAAAACATCTTTCCCAACTGTTCATAATGAAAATGAAGCAATATGACTATTGGCCTTCCAACTTCCAAAATCTTGCAACATTTTGCAAAGTTGCATTATGCAACTTTTGCAACTTTTATTTTTGCCACAAAATATTAGAAATCCAAACATATGGGTGTGACCCCTCGACTAAAATCAACCCAAAAAAACCTAAGGACAACTATAAAACATCCTAAGACCTTCTTATACCCCTAGTGCACATATGTCTAGTATGGATTATAAATCACCTATCTAGGACATTTAGTTACAAAATAGGGTAACTTATTACATTTAGAATTAAAACACATTTCCTACTCTAAAATATTTAATATTGGATCTAAAGATCCTCTTTTTCCTCCATTACTTTCTTGGTATATGCCCCTGCATCATACTCCCCTAGAATAGAAACCTCAAGCCCACTTGAGATGAGTTGATGAAGGATACTAGCATGTTCTTGGATATGCTTCTCATCCATCCATACAGCTTCACTTTCTGGCTTTCCTGTCCATTTTACTAAGTATTTCTTGTATTATCTCTTCCTATTCTTCCTCACTACCTTTGTATCCATAATTATTTCCAAGGTAGGTGGATCGTGTTTGCGAAAGTTATCATCTGCAACTTATTCCATGTGCATTGTATTGTGATCTACGTCCAAAGTTCCTTTATAAGGGGTTAAGTCACATATTGAAGATTGGTGACAACCCCAATCCATTAGGTAGTTCAACCTCATATGCATTCTTACCACATTTATTCAAGATATGACATGGACCTAATTTCCTTTACATTAGTTTAGTGTACTTCCCCTTAGGAAACTGCTCTTTCTTCAAATATATCTGTATAGTCAAAAAATGGAAGCACTTCCATTTTAGACTACTTTATCCTTCTGAGTAAATGGTTTGGGGTCATTTCAAGTGCCTTGAATGGTTCCCTGACTTAGATTTGGCTTTTTCCCCCTGTTCTGCCCCATTTCCACTTTTTCCAGCCTATTTCTAACACCCTATACTGAAAAACTAGGAATTTGACCTCAGGGTAAAGGTCAACCTTTTTGGGTCAAGGTTGACCTCGACCTTGACCTATGCCAAGTTTGACCTCGACCTTGGCCTAGGTCAAAATTGACCTTTTTTAGGCCCGAGGTTAAAATTCCAAAATTTCATGGTTTTCGAATGTCGGTCTTTGGAAAAATTTAATTCTCACTTCCGGGTCAGCTATTTCGGTCTTTAGAACAAAAAATATTAAATTATATTTAATATAGGTCCTCTTCTAGGGGCAAGGGTCTAATTGGAATTTAATTCTCCTATGTAGGCCTCTCTAGAAGATTGTGCCTTAGTTTCATATAAAAGGAAGCTTTCTCCCCTCATTTTCTCTAACCACAAGCAACCATAAACAATCTAAGACTTGATATCCATCATTGCAAGAATTAAAAGAATTGAAGAGTGAGATCCAAAGGTGAAGAAGAAATATTTGAAGCAAGCCAAGTAGCCATTGAAGTATTCTTCCATTCTCAGGCACTTCTTTCATCAAGGAGATCCATTGGTGGCCATTGAAGGATTCAAGCTCCATGGAGCCCTCTTGTTGAAGATTTCTCCATCCACATTCCTCCAAGTCTCTTCCTATTCAAAAACCCATTCAAGATTGGTGTTGAAGATCTAAAATAAATTGATTGGAGACATCCTACATTCTACATCCTTTTTGGTGCATACATACTTGTGGATTCATGGATTCGAATTGCCACAAGGACTTCTACAAGCAAGGTAAATTTGTTCATTTACTTTGTTTTACTTATGCAATTTCAATTATACTTTGAGGTTAATTCCAAAACTAGGGTTTGACCAAGGCAAACCCCTCCCCCCCCCAATAAACAATCCATTTTTATTGTAGGTACAGGTTTGGAACAGCAGATCAAAGTGCAGATTCGAATACCCTTTTTGAAAAACTTTCGGGATCCAAAAATAGATTTCTTGTCGGAGACTTTTTAGGTTGATTCTTCCCTAGGCCAGAATCAGAAATTCTGGGTCAATGGTGACATTGACTTGAGGGTGCAAATTGGAACTGTGTTAGAACAGAAAAATATTTTTGGGTTTTGTTTATCTCTACGTTTCTATTCCAGATCCGGTCTCATATTTTCTAGAAACTGGGTGCATACGCCCAAAAATAGCATTCTTCAGATCTGCAACATTTCAAGGTTAATACTTTTCTCCTATCCATTTCAATTAAATTTCTGAATCTATCTAAACCTATCACACATTCAAATAAGTAAACAGGTATTTAAGATCTTCCTCTTTTCTCTTATTTCCAAATAATTGATCCTTCCTTTTGGGTTAATCAATTTGGATCCTTCATTTGTATATCTAAGGATAAAAGGAAATCATCTTATTTACCCCTACACTTCAAGACATTCCTTTAAATGTAAGATAAAATAATAACAAATTCAAAATACAATATTTTTTATCTTACATTTTGGTGAACCCGCGATAGAAAACTCTTTCTTTTTGGTGTTAGATTTATCTTGCATGCATATTATTTTAGCTTTCTTTTATGTCCTTTCATTTACATTTCAAAAATTAGAAATCAAAATATCTTGTTTCCTAAATTAGTTCATTTGCATTGCATTGGTGTATGAGCTTTACCACTTCTAGTCCTACTTATAGTATCCCAAGTAGAAGAAGTCGTAGACTTATGGGTTCCTTTGATCATGAGTCTTCCTGTTCTTTCCTTAGGATCTTGGATGGCAATTTGATCACTCGTGATTCCAATCCTTCTATGGAGCATAACTCTTTTCACTCATCTCATGATGAGGATGATTCTTTAAGAGTTCCTCTTGAACAAGTGCAAAAACTTTTAACTGGACTTGATAAAATGGGAAATTGGCTTATTCAAGAAAACCATAATCAAGATTCCATCCAATCTATAGAGGCTCTTAATAAATTCCTTCATGATAGTGATCAAGGTATTAATATCTTGTGTGGTATCACTCATATTGTGCTTTTGAATGTTAAACCTTTAGCACAAGAGGCTCAAGATCTAGGATTCACTCCTCCCATCACTAGTGAGGTACCTTCTTATGTTCCTTTACCTAGAATTCCTACTTACACTCCTCCTTTGATGACTACATCTCTACCAATTTCATCTATTCCTATGAGTGTTCCACCGGTATCTCTACCTACCTCACAACCTTCATATCATAGTATGCCTTTTACTTATTCCAATCCCCTTCCAACTATGGTTCCAAGTGTTCCACTGGCTGTGTCTTCCATTCCTAGCACTTCCTACACTTTTCCTAGTGTTCCTAATATTTATATGCCACCTATGTCTTCTAATGATTCCACAATTATTAGTTTGGCTCAAACTGTATCATCTTTACAACAACAACTTGCATCCTTAAGTCAATCCAAGTTTAGCATTCCTACATGTGACATGGGTAGTCCTTTATCCTTAGACATTATTCATGCTAGTGTCCCTCAGCAAGCCGATATGCCTCATCTTGAGAATTACAATGGTAAAGGCGATCATTTTACTCATGTTAAACATTTCAAATCCTTTGTAGTGATTATGCTCATGACCATAGGCTTTTAGCTAAACTATTTGCTAGAAATTTCCGTGATAAGGATTTACAATGGTATTGTTCTTTACCTCCTTATTCTATTGATTCTTTTCCTAAACTTGCTAATACATTTATCCAACGATTTCAAAATAACATTGTTCTGCAAGTTTCCTTAACTGATTGAATGCATTGTAAACAAAACATTAAGGAAAAATTGACTGATTTTATTGGTAGATTTAAGCATTTGTATGCTTAGATTTCTTATCATGTTCCTGATATTGATATTCAACATATGTTTATTTCAAATTTACAAAAGGATATTAGAGATAAGATTCTGCTTACTGAATTTACCTCTTTTCAACAACTTTGTGCAGCATTTCATCATTATCAATTACAAGTGAGTCAATTTGAGAGAAACACTCCAATGGCTCATGTTCTAGTTGATAAGAGTGACACTACTCCTAATCCTAATAAGTTCCAAAAACCTAACAACAATATCAAGATTAATAAAAAAATGAATGTGGTTGCTGATCAAGTTGTTTTTGCATCCCACAGTGCCACTTATGCATCCACTACTTTCGGTATGAATCATATGTTTACTCCTCTCTCTGAATCTTTACATTTTATTATGAGCTGGTTTTTAAGTTCTAATATGATTACCTTGCCTCCTATTCGACCTCTCCTTCCTACTATGATAGCTTCAAAATCCTTTGATTCTAAATCTTTTTGCCAATACCATTGCCAGAATGGTCATGATACTGAAAAATGTTATCTCTAAAGCATAAAGTTCAAGACTTAATCGATTCTAATGCTTTATCTATTGATAATTTGATGGTAATGGGAAAAAATTTGTCTCTCCTCCTAATCAAAACCTTCAAATCTATACGAATCCTCTACCTACACATGATACTAATACCATCGCTCAACCATCTTCTATGGATATTATTTACGATTCAAATATGGATGATCTTAATCACATTGTTAATCATGTGGAGTGCATTTTTTTATCTCAACCTATTGTTCAAGATCCTTTGCCTCCACCTCAACTTCAAGTTCCACCTAAACCTCAGAAACAGACTAAGGATAAACGACCTCGGGAACTTTCAATTACCTTTGATGATTCTGAGACTATTAAGGCTCCCGATGGTCCCCTTTATATTTATGCTAGGATTTCTAAGATACCTACATGTGGTTGTCTTGTTGATCCAACATCTTTAATAAATATCATTACTGAGGAAAATCTTTTTATGAAAAACCTACAACATGATATTTATGATCCATTAGATGCATGGATCCAAACTTGCAATGGTTTTCTCTATCCTGCACTTGGTTCTATCAACTTGCCTATTGAACTTTGTGGTAAAGTCATAGATACTACCCTCATTTTCATTCCTACTTCTCATCAATTTCAAGTCAAATTTGGTTTTCCTTGGATAACTGCTATGCATGCTATTGCTTCTCCTATTCATAAATGTCTTAAGTTCATTCATAATGGAGAAGTGAAAATGATTAATCATAGTTTGTATCAACCTTCTAGGCCTATAGATTGTGCTACTCTTGATTTCTTTTGGCCTTCGTTACCTAATTCTTGTCCTCCTCACCCTGAAAAACTTCTCTTTTCATATCAATCCTATAAACATCACAAGATAGTTGAGTTAAGCATGCCTCAGATAGATCTTAACCCTGGTCTTTTGTCCACTCCTTCTATACCTCCTTTATCCATTACTTATAGCTCTATTACTCAACCTCTCATTGTTGCTTCTCAGCCTACTACAAATCTTACCATTCCTCCTACAAAAACTATGAAGGAACCGGTTGTTATTCTTCCTAGTGTTCTACATGTGTCAAACAAAGAAAAATGTAACAAATCTGCTAATGAATGTCATAAGAAGTGTAGAGATAATTCTAGGGCACCTGCTTCTATTCTTTGAAATTCTTTACCTTCTTTCAATCAACCTATGCCTGATGTTTTGGAAGAAGTTAATATTCATAATTATGTTAAGATGAATGAGTATGATGACCATATTCGCATCTTAGATCCCATTTTAATTAATCTTGATGAGGAGGATACTCTTGATGATCCTATTGATCTTAGTGATGAATATGAGACCATTGATCTTGATACTAACTTACCTCATATTCTTTCAACTCAATTGACAATTACACCTAGTAACAAGCAACGCGTTTCTCAAGAGGATCCTTGTTTGGAACTGGCTATTATTCCTACTATATTGGATATAGTCCCTCTTGCAATTTTCCCACCTTCCATAAATGATATAAACTGAGATGGGGAGAGTAGGCGATGTGCCTGCTTGTCTTATCCTTCATGGTATCCCTTTTTGTGTTTGCATGTTGTATTGTGCTTCTCCCGTAATGTGTTTTCTAAATGTTTGTTAGAAGTTCTTTTATACGACCCTTGTTACTTTGTTGGTGCAAGGTGATAAAGGAATCAAACTTGTTGTATAATTCCTCTATATGTATCTTTACTCTTCTATATATGTCATTTTCATGTTATGTTGTACTTGTGCTATTGTTCATAAATTTTTTCCTTGTGTAGTCCACTTGGATCTGTGACATGGTAGCACTGATTCTTTTTGGTCTCCATGCTATGGTCTGAAAAGACTCTTCTTCATAACTCTTGAGTTTTTTTTCCTCCATTCTGATTGTAGTTCTACTTTCTTTGGGCAATGATGTCAATTCATTTGCAATAATATCATATCTATATATACATGTTATCTTATGATCATACTAACCCCACAGTAGGTAGATCCCTTATGTGTTCTTTGTATGTTTATGTGGTATTTCCCTTGATGTGTCTTTGGTTGGGGGCATCTCATAGTGGAAACATAATCAGTAGAGTTGTTTATGTTTTCATCAAAGATATTTCAACTGTTAAAGTGTTAGCAATGACTTTAATGTGGGGGCATACACTCTACTCACTTTTTGCACACACGCATGTTCAAAATATTTTCAAAAATTAAAAATTTTTCCCTTTATGGATTAAAGACTAATCCTTAAAGCCTGTATATCTTACTTTATAGGATCTCTTGATCCCTCCAGTTTAAATTTACATGGATCTATTGATCCCTCCAGTTTCAATTTACAATTTTTTGATCCCTTAAGGTCGGGAGGTGTCCTTAAGAATAGATCTCCCTGATGGGTTGACTAGTGAGTAGCCACATTCACTAGGTGGTTCAACTCCATCTTTCTAGTTGCATTGTTTCCTTGTGTGGTTCACAACGGGACATAAGTTCTCATTGGGTGAGGTAATCACACCCTCTCTCTTTTTTCTCCTTAATTGGTGATGTCTCTCTTATCATGATCTTAGGGTTGATAAAGACTTAATTCCCTTGGGGGCTTGAGGATTCCTTTGTCCCTTTTGATTTCAATACAATTATTTGTTCTTTATGATCTCCTTTACCAAGAGTTTGCGTCAATTCCATACTCTTGCTAAAGTGGGGGCTAAATGTATAGTCAGAAAATGGAAGCACTTCCATTGTAGAATGTTTTAGCCTTCCGATTAAGTGGTTTGGGGTCATGTCAAGCACCTTGAATGGTTCCTTGACTTAGATCTATCTTTTTCCCCCTGTTCTGCCCCATTTCCACTTTTTGCAGCCTATTACTGACACCCCAAACTGAAAAATTGGGACTTTGACCTTAGGGTCAAGGTTGACCTCGACCTTGACCTAGGTCACAATCAACCTTTTTAAGGGCCAGGGTTCAGATTCTAGAATTTTAGGGTTTTCGGATGTTGGTCTTTGGAAAAAGTTAATTCCCGCTTCCGAGTCAGCTGTTTTGATCTTCAGAACAACAAATCTTAAATTATATTTAATATAGGTCCTCTTCTAGGTGCATGGGTCTAATTGGAATTTAATTCTCCTATGTAGGCTTCTCTATAATATTGTTCCCTAGTTTCATATAAAATGAAGCTTTCTCTTCTCATTTTCTCTAACCACAAGCAACCATAAATAATCTAAGACTTGATATCCGTCATTACAAGAATTCAAAGAATTGAAGAGTGAGATCCAAAGGTGAAGAAGCAAGATTTGAAGCAAGCCAAGTATCCATTGAAGAATTCATCCATTCTCAAGCACTTCTTTCATCAAGGAGATCCATTGGTGGCCATTGAAGGATTCAAGCTCCATGGAGCCCTCTTGTTGAAGATTTCTCCATCCACATTCCTCCAAGCCTCTTCCTATTCAAAAACCCATACAATATTGGTGTTGAAGATCTAAAAGCAATTGATTGGAGACATCCTACATTCTACATTCTACATTCTACATCTTTTTTGGTGCATACATACTTGTGGATTGACGGATTTGAATCTGCCACAAGGACTTCTACAAGCAAGGTGAATTTCTTCATTTACTTTGTTTTACTTATGCAATTTCAATTATACTTTGAGGTTAATTCCAAAACTGGGGTTTGACCAAGGCAAACCCCTCCCCCCAACAAACAATCCATTTTTCTTGCAGGTACAAGTTTAGAACAACAGATCAGAGTGCAGATTTGGATACCCTTTTCGGAAAAATTTTAGGATCTGACAATAGATTTCTTGTCAGAGACTTTTTAGGTTGATTCTACCCTAGGTCAGAATCAAAAATTCTAGGTCAATGGTGACATTGACTTGAGGGTGCAAATTGGAACTGTGTCAAAATAGAAAAATATTTCTGGGTTTTGTTCCTCTCTGCATTTCTATTCCAGATTTGGTTTCAAATTTTCCAGAAACTGAGTGTAGACCCCCAAAAACAACATTCTTCATATCTGCAACATTTCAAGGTTAGTAATTTTCTCCTATCCATTTCAATTAAATTTCTTATTCTATCTAAACCTATCACACATTCAAATAAGTAAACGAGTATTAAGATCTTCCTCTTTGCTCTTATTTCCAAATGATTGATTCATTTATGCATTGATCCTTCCTTTTGGGTTAATCAATTTGGATCCTTCATTTGTATATCTAAGGATAAAAGGAAAGCATCTTATTTACCCCCTACACTTCAAAACATTCCTTTAATTGTAAGAAAAAATAATAACAAATTCAAAACACCATGTTTCTTGTCTTATAATATCCACACAAGATCTCTAACTTCAAAATATAAGTCCCTCCTTTTCTAATCTACATGCTTATTGTATTTTTCACTGGAGTGTTGTAGATGTGTCTTTACCTATTCATGTACTTCCTCAATAGATTCAAAAAATACCTCTCCATCTGCACTTATAGGACCAGTAGAAGGTAGACTTCTTAGTTCCAAGACTCTTCTAGGATGGAGCCCATAAACAATCTGGAAAGGAGACTTCCCTGTACTCCTATTAACAATATCATTGTATGAGAATTCAGCCTATAGTAGTACTCTATCCCACTTCTTTCCATGGTCCATTGTGAGACACCTCAAGATATTTCCAAGGGTCTTATTGATCACTTATGTCTATCCATACATTTGAGGATGGTAGGTTGATGAAAAAGACAAGTTTGTCCCCAACATTTTCCAGAGAGTCCTCCAAAAATGACCAATGAATTTTACATCTCTATCTGAAACTATGTTTAAAGGTAAGCGACGGATTCTTACCACTTCCTTGAAGAAGATTCCTGCAATGTGGGAAGCATCGTTTGTTTTTTTACATAGTAAGAAATGTACTATTTTACTGAACTTGTCAACTCTTACAAAGATACTATCAATTCCTTTTGTGTTCTTGGTAACCCCATAATTAAATCCATTCTCACACTCTCCCAAGGTCTAGATGGGATTAGCAGTGGTTGATATAGCCTTGCATTAGAAGACTTCCATTTTCCCTTTTGAAAAACAACACATGTCTCTACATACCTCCTGACATATACTTGTATTTTAGGCCACAAATAGTGTCTCCTTACCAACTCAAGGGTCTTATTCAATCCATAGTGCCCTTCCATTTCTCAACTATGTTTCTCCTACACTATGTTCATCCTCATTTAACATTTTGGAATGCAGAGTTGTCCTCCTTTGAAGAGTAAACCTTCTTGCAGAAAATTGTCAGAAAACTCCAAGTTGTACCTGTCATCAAGGTTAGAGAAACATTTATACACCTCACCAAAATCTTCATCATTTTCATACATGTTCTTTAGAGAATCAATACCCACACTTTCCAACTGTATCTGAGATAAAGTAATCACCCTTCTGCTCATTGCATTAGCAACCTTATTAGATACCCCTTTCTTGTGTTTCAATGTGAAGGTAAATGCTTGTAGGGTCTCTACCGACTTCATATTCCTATGACTCATTTTTTCTTGGCTATTGATGAAGCTTAGAGATTCATTACCTGTAAATACCACAAATTATTTAGGGAGTAGATAATGTCTCCATTTTTTTAGTGACTGAACTAGTGTATACATTTCAAGATCATAGGATGAGTACTTTGTTTAGCTTCATTCAATTTCTCACTAAAAAAGGCTATTGGTCTCCCATCTTAACTCAATATAGCCCCTATGGCCACATGAATAGCATCACATTCTATTTGGAACACTTTGTTGAAAGCTGGTAGGGCTAATACTAGTTGTTCTACTACCTTCTTTTAAGGACTTCAAAAGACTCATTTGTTGCTTGTGTGCACATGAACTTACATTTTTATCCCCCTTAATAGTATTCAACATAGGTGCACAAATATGACAGAACCCTCTTATCAAATTCCTATAAAATGTCACAAGCCCATGAAAAATTCTAACATCATTCAATTTTCTAGGTGTTGGCCAGGTTAGGATAGATTTTTCCTTGTCTTGATCTATCTAGAGCTCACCCTGTAAGATAAAAAATTTAAGTATATGATCTCCTTCTGCATGAACAAACACTTGTCCAAATTGATCATTGATTGCTCCTTATGTTACATCCTCAAAACCATCTCTAAGTGTTGTAGGTGTTCTTCCTATGTCTTATTGAATATCATTATATCATCCAGGTACACAATAAAAAACTTCCCAATCAATTCACTTAGAACCTCATTCATTAACCTCATAAATGCTCTTGGTGAATTTGACAAGCCAAAGGGCATAACTTTCCATTCATACAATCCCTCATTAGTTTTAAAAGAACTCTTCCATTCATCACCAATCCTTTTTCTAATCTAATGGTACCCACTTTTAAGATCAATGTTTAAAAAATATTTAGCACCCCCCAAACAATCCAAAAGATCTTCTATTCTAGGGATTGGGAACCTATACCTGATTATTACCTTGTTAATAGCCCTTGAATCTGTATAGAGCCTCCAATTAAATTCTTTCTTTGGTGCATGGGCTGCTGGTACTGCACATGGATTGATACTTTTTCCAATCAGCCCTCAATCAAGCAATTCTATAATCTGTCTAGACATCTCCTCATTCTGATGTGGGGTAAGCTTCTATGAAACTTTATTTGGTAATGTTTCTCAAGGAATCAAATAAATGTAGTGACTTATATGTCTGATAGGAGGAAGTGATTTAGACATACCTTGATAAATGACCCCTTTGTATTTGTCTAGAAGCTCCTGGACTTCATATGGCACCAATCGTTCTCTATTTTTTTCTTCCATCAACATCATTATCTCCAAATTTTTCCTTAGGAACAAGTCTCATCACAAAACATAATCCTCCTTCTTTTAATTCCTTCAAGAACTCCTTGCTCTCCATCAACATCACTTTAGCTTCCTTGGGCTTGGATTCTTATTCATTTTCAACCAAAGGTAGAAACTCAATGGCATTCCCATCTTTGACTATGGTGTATGTGTTTCTCACTTCATCATGGTGAGATTGGAGGTCATATTTCCAATTCCTCCCAAACAATAGATGAAAATCATCCATCTTAGCTATGTCAAACAACAACTTGTCCTTGTAGGTCCCTATTTGAAACTCTACCCAAGCCTTCTCTTCCATAATGAATTATTTTCCTTGATTTATGCATGATACCTTTTAGGGGTAGGGGTGTGGTATCCTCTTAAACTTAAGCTTCTCTACCATCTTCATGGACACAAAGTTCTCTATTGAACCTGAATCTATTAAGACTTTGTATAATTTCCCACCATATTTGCATGTAGTCTTGAAAATTGACTTTCTTTGAGGGGGTTCTTGTTTAATTGGGATCTTCAAGAGATTCGTCTTCATCATAAGATTCTCTCCTCTCTTAGGATAACCATAAGAATCATGAGTATTCAAAATCCTAAAAGTGGCAACACTCCGATAGTCAAAATTGTCTTGAACCATGGTGTTTCTCCTTTCCCCAAAACTACTTGTGCTTTCTTTGTTTAGACACATACTGGCTATGTTCCCCTCTTGGTTGCAATTATAGCACCTTATAGTGCCTCTTCCTTGAGATCTCCCTTTATATGGTGGTCTTCTTCCTCTGAAGTTACCTCTCTGATTATTTCCCTCATTTCTAGTATGCTCCTAGTTAGAATCCCCTTGGAATCCAAAACCATTTCATCTACCTCTGAAAGGACTCCTTCCTCCTCTCTCATTCCTTCCTTTTCCCCTATTGTTTTGGTCTTTTCTCCTCCTTAACTTATCCTCTACTTTCATGGCTAACTGATAGCATTTTTTTAGTGTCTCAAGAGTAAGAAGATTTAGTTATTCTTGGATGGTGTACTTCATCCCATTCATGTATCTTTCCACCCTTTCTTCTTCACTTTCTCTCATCTTACTTTTCACACATAGTTTCATGAACTCCTTTGTATAATAACTTACATCTAAGTCATTTTTCTTGAGATTCTACCTCTTCTTATGTATTTGGACTTCGTATTCCTCTGGGATATATGCCTCTTTGATCATTGTTTGCATTCTCTTCCATGTAGCCACTAGATTGTTGTCCTCCTTCACCCTTTAATCTTGGATGAAGTTCCACCAAGTCAATGCAACCCCTATCATTTTTGACTTGTCTATCTTAACCCTTTGGTGTTCTAGGATATCTTCACACTCAAAAAAACTATTCAGGGAGTCTAACCAATCCATGAAATCAAGTTCCATCTTACTTGTGACCACTAGCAGTTCCATCTTCACATCCAAAGTCCTTCTCTCCATGGAGTTTAGGGAATTGAGAAGAGGTCTCTGGTCTATAGGAACTTGCAACTCTTCATGCTCTGGGATCTCCTCTTCATACCATTCCTCACCTTCGCCAAAGTCTACATCCTTCTTCTCCATTTTTCCCTTCAATTTTTCTATCTCTTCTCTCATGCTTTATTCTCATCCATCATCACTTTTCTATCTTCCATCTATTCCCTGACCAACATGGCTAACTCCGCATTAGTCATCCTTTTAGGGATCTCTTCTCCCTCTCCATCTGCCATCTTTGTTTAGATCCTTTTACCAAAAATATCCTCGTATGATCTTATACCAATCTGACCCAGACCCCTCGGGTATCACAATAGGATTTGAAAACAAGTTAAATCTACTAAACTACAACCCTTCCCAAGGGCCCTAAAATCCTACCATCACTCCTTTCATTTTATTTGTCTCTAGGACCATGAATAAATCTCTCTCCAACTAAATGGTTTCTCAAACTTCAACAATCACTCTACCAATGGTGAATTCATTCTTCTTAGACATCACTAGGGTCATATGATAAACCCCAAGTCCAAGTTCTACACTCCTTTCTAAATATCTCCAATTTCTAATGGCTAGTTTCCCTAACTGGGGAGGTTTTTTAACATAACTCCTAAATTTTTCAAAGAACCTATTGAAAAAATCACATATTCAGACACCCTTTAAAGAGATACTCCCAATCCCAGCTTTGCAAGTCCTAACTCCAAGTTCATGTACCCAAACACTACAAGTACCTATTGTATAGTCAAAAAATGGAAGCACTTCCATGGTAGAGTGGTTTAGCCTTCTGAGTAAGTGTTTATGGGTCATGTCAAGTGCCTTGAATGGGTTCCTAACTTGGATCTACATTTATCCCCATGTTCTGCCCCATTTCCACTTTTTCCAACCTATTTCTAGCACCCCAGACTGGAAAACTGGGACTTTGACCTTAGGGTCAAGGTCGACCTTTTTGGTTCAAGGTCAACCTCGACCTTCAACTAGGTTAAGGTCAATCTTGACCTTGACCTAGGTCATAATCGACCTTTTTCAGGCACGGTATTCAAATTTTAGAATTTTAGGGTTTCCAGATGTCGATCTTTGGAAAAAGTTAATTCCCACTTCCAGGTCAGTTGTTTCAGTCTTCAGAACAAAAAATATTAAATTATATTTAATATAGGTCCTCTTCTAGGGGCATGGGTCCAATTGGAATTTAATTCTCCTATGTAGGCCTCTCTAGAAGATTGTGCCCTAGTTTCATATAAAAGGAATCTTTCTCCTCTCATTTTCTCTAACCATGATCATCAAGCTCATTTTCTCTAACCATGATCATCAAGCATAAATGCAAGAATTCAAAGACTTGAAGAGTGATATCCAAAGGTGAAGAAGAAAGATTTTAAGCAAGCCAAGTAGCCATTGAAGCATTCATCCATTCTCAAGCACTTCTAAAGCACTCATTTTCATCAAGGAGATCCATTGGTGGTAATTGAAGGATTGATGCTCCATGGACCCCTTTTGTTGAAGATTTCTTTATCCACATTCCTCCAAGCCTCTTCCTATTTAAAATCACATTCAATATTGGTGTTGAAGATCTATAAGAAATTGAGTGAAGACATCCTACATTCTACATCCTACATCCTTTTTGGTACATACATACTTGTGGATTCATTGATTCAAATCCGCCACAAGGACTTCTACAAGCAAGGTGAATTTGTTCATTTACTTTGTTTTACTTATGCAATTTCAATCATACTTTGAGGTTAATTCCAAAACTGGGGTTTGACCAAGGTAAACCCCTCCCCCCCCCCCAAAAAAAACCATTTTTCTTGCAGGTACAGGTTCAGAACAACATATCAGAGTGCAGATTTGGATACCCTTTTTGGCAAACTTTCAGGATCCGAAATAAGAATTTCAGTCTGAGACTTTTTACGTAGATTCTACCATAGGTCGGAATCAAAATTTTTGGGTTAATGGTGACATTTACTTGAGGTTACAAATTGGAACTGTGTCAAAATGGAAAAATATTTCTGGGTTTTTCTCATCTCTGTGTTTCTATTCCAGATCTTGTCTCGTATTTTCTAGAAACTGAGTGCAAACCCCCAAAAACATCATTATTCAGATCTACAACATTTCAAGGTTAGTACTTTTCTCCTATCCATTTCAATTACAGTTATCAATCTTTCTAAATCTATTACACATTCAAATAAATAAATGGGTACTTAAGATCTTCCTTTTTTGCTCTTATTTCAAAATGATAGATTCATTTATGCATTGATCCTCTTATAGAAAATAATCAAACATAAAAATCTCTATTTTCTTATCTTACACCTACTAGGCCTAATAGCCCTATTAGGTCACCTTTACAAACAAAGTACTTTGAAATGAAATATTATGAACACCATAATACTTTGGACACTTAGGGAAATGTACCATTTGGTCAAATACAAGTTTGCATACTCAGAATCCACCATTTGTTGAAGTTTTGTTCTCTGTTACTCTTGATTGGATAGTCACATGGAAAAGCCTATCCCAATCTTTCACTTGCACAACACCCCACTGTTCATCTCCCACTCTAAGACCACATAGATCTTAAATTATAGTCTCATATCTTGCAAACACCTGAGTCTTAGATTTTCCCCATGGTGAATTTGCAAGGTATGAGTGAAACACTGTGAAACCCTAGGTATGGGAGGGTCTCCCATTCATATCTACAAAATATTCTCTAACTCTCATTCCCCTTTACTTATCCACTCCAAACCAATTGAAAACAAAAGCTATAACATATATGCAACTTTTCAAATTAGTCTTTCTTCAAAATGAATCTATACATGATCGTATAATTTTATAATATAGAACAAAATGCAAGAAAATCATAGTAAATCTTATAGTGCAAGTGTCAAATGTTACAAATTCATCAACCCCTCTTTGAATTAAATTTTGGTTGTTTTAGATCATCTTTCCCAATGGTTTATCACTGGAAATGAAGCATTATGACCGTTGGCCTTCCAACTTCCAAAATCTTGCAACATTTTTGCAATGTTGCATTATGCAACTTTTACACTTTCCACAAAATAGTGGAAATTTAAACATATGTGTGCAACTCCTGGACCAAAATCAACTCAAAAACACCTAAGTATAATTTGAAAACATCCTAGGCCCTTTATAGACCCCTAGTGCCCATATGTCCAGTATGGCTTATAAATCACCTATCCAGGACATTGGGTTACAAAATGGGGTAACTTATTACATTTATAATTCAAACACATTTCCTACTCTAAACCATTTGATATTGGATCTAAATATCCTCTTTTTCCTTCCTTTCTTGCTTGGTATATGCCCCTTCATCATAATCCACTGGAAAATAAACCTCAAGGTCACTTGAGATGAGTTGATGAAGGGTACTACTGTGTTCTTGGATCTGCTTCTCATCCATCCATACAGCTTCACTTTCTGGATTTCCTTTCCATTTTACTAAGTATTGCTTGTATTCTCTCTTCCTAGTCTTCATCACTAACTTTGTATCCAAAATTATTTCCAAGGTAGGTTGTTCATGTTTAGGAAGGCTATCATCTGCAAATTGTTCCATGTCCATTGTATTCTAATCTGCATTCAACATTCCTTTATAAGGGGTTAAGTCACATACATTGAATATTGGTGACAACCCCAATCCATTAGGTAGTTCAACCTCATATGCATTCTTACCACATTTCTTCAAGATAGGACAGGGATCTATCTTCCTTTGCATTAGTTTAGTGTAATTCCCCTTAGGAAACTATTCTTTCTTCAAATATATCTACACAAGATCTCCAACTTCAAATGGTAGGTCCCTCCTTTTATGATCTGCATGGTTCTTGTATTTGTCACTGCATTTTTGTAGACTTGTCTTTACCTTTTCATGTACTTCCTTAATAGCTTCAAAAAATGCATCTCCATCTGTACTTATAGGACCAATAGAAGGTAGAAGTCTTAGTTCCAAGACTCCTCTAGGATGGAGCCCATAAACAATCTAGAAAGGAGACTTCCCTATACTCCCACTAACAGTATCATTGTATGAGAATTCAGCCTATGTTAGTATTGCATCCCACTTCTTGCCATGGTCCCTTGTGAGACACCTCAAGATATTTCCAAGGGTCCTATTGACCACCTATGTCTATCCATCTATTTGAGGATGGTAGGATGATGAAAAAGACAAGTTTGTCCCCAACGTTTTCTAGAGAATCCTCCAAAAATGACCAATGAATTTTACATCTCTATCTGAAACTATGTTTAAAGGTAAGCCATGGACTCTTACCACTTCCTTGAGGAAGTGTCCTGCAATGTGGAAAGCATCATTTGTTGTTTTACATGGCAAGAAATGTGGCATTTTATTGAACATGTCAACTATTACAAAGATAATATTAAATCCCTTTTTTGTTCTTGGTAACCCCATAATTAAATCCATGCTCACACTCTCCCAAGGTCTAGATGGGATTGGAATTGGTTGATATAGCCTTGAATTAGAAGACTTCCCTTTTCCATTTTGACAAAAAATACATGTCTCCACATACCTCATGGCATATACTTGTATTTTAGGCCAGAAATAGTGTCTCCTTACCAACTCAAGGGTCTTATCCAGTCCATAGTGCCCTGCCATTTCTCCACTATGTTTCTCCTTCTCTATGTTCATCCTCACTGAACATTTTGGAATGTAGAGTTGTTCTCCTTTGAAGAGTAAACCTTATTGCAAAAAATAGTTAGAAAAATCCATGTTGTACCTGTCATCAAGGTTAGAGAAGTATTTATACACCTCACCAAAATCTTTATCTTTTTCATACATGTTATTTAGAGAGTCAATACCCACACTTTCCAACTATATCTAAGATAAAGTAAGCAACCTTCTGCTAAGTGCATCAGAAACCTTATTAGATACATGCCTAATTACAATATAAACTCATATCTAAACCCTAATTCTCACCTTCAAAAGTCTATCTTACTCTGAGGTACCATTGTTTCCACTACTTCCCCTAAACAAAGATCAAAGCCTCAATATATAGAGCCTTCGACACACATATATCGACCAGATCAATTACATTTTCCAAGACAAAGAAAATGTAATTCATAGAAATATAGGTTAGGACCCAATTCATAAGATCTCAATGCCAATATGTATAAATAAGGTTAAATCCAAGAGAGATGTCGACCAAAGATCAAAGAATATCATAATATGAGCCACTAAGCTTCGTCGATCGGTAAAATGCTTTGCGAGATCAGAAAACTCCATCTCACCGTTAGAACATGAAGAACACGCATAACTAACCATGAACCTATAATATCTCTACAATGAAGTATCAAAAAGAGGTGCAAACCCATATATAAGTACAACATGTTGTCTAGAACAAATCCTCAGGTTCACAACAGCAAATGATCCAAAACCAAGGAACGCCACTAAGAACTCATAAACTAGAAAATGGGAACAATAGTGAAAGGAAATATTTTTGGGTGATGCAATATTTCCAATGACCTAAGGATGCTCCTGCATCATAGAGATATTCAAAAATGTCCTTAGAAATATATTTGGTAAAGTTGTTAGTAATATGTTCTTTTGTAGACACATACTCAAGTCTCTCCTCATTTTCAAAAACTTCCTCGCTCAAAAAGTAATACTGGATTGAAATGTATTTTATCCTTGAATGCAGTACCAAATTCTCTGAGATATTTATTGAATTAGTGTAGTTATCCAAGATAGAAATAATCTCATCAAATAGTATTCTAATATCCTTGAAATTTTGTTTCATCTCTAATACCCATGTACAACAAGATATAGCAACAATATATTCAACATATGTGGTAGATAAAGATATCAAGCCTTGTTTCTTTCTTGACCAAGCAACCAACTAGGTTCTAAGTAAAAATACTCCCCCACTTGTACTCTTTATGCCATTTACACAAATAGCCCAATCTACAATAGTATAGGCAATCAAACTAAAGTCGTATTTCCTAGGATAACATAATCCATAATCTTCAGTGCCTCTACAGTATTTTAAATTTTTTTCACAACAACAACATATGTTTATTTGGGATCTTGACAGAATTTAGCTACATGAAAAACTACAAGCATGATATTTGGTCTAGTAGAAGTCAAATATAATAATCCTGTAATCATTGATCTATATATTATCTCATTAGTCTTCAAAGATTAAACATCTTTACTCAATTTATAACTATTCTCCATAGGAGTACATGCCAGTTTAACATTATCCATTCCAAAATTTATAAAGAAATCCTTGACATGTTTTGATTGTGAAATAAATATACCATCATCTTTTTTATTGAATTGTAAACCAAGAAATAAATTTAGTTTCCCAATTATATACATTTCAAATTATTGTTTCATATCATCAAAAACAAATTGCGCAATACCATAATTTCCTACAAATATTATATCATCCACATACACTACTACAATCAAGATTTTATCTTCTTCAATTATAAAATAAAGATTATTATCTGCAGTACCATTTTGAAATTCTTTCTTCAATAAATACTTGTCTAGTCTTGCATACCAAGCTCTAGGAGCATGCTTCAATCCATACAGTGCCTTCTTCAATTTTTAGACCATGTATGGTATAGCTGATAGTTTGAAACCTTTTTGTTTCTCTATGTATACTTCTTTCAATTCCCTAGTCAGGATACCAATTTCGCATCCATCTTATAAAAATTGAAGTCTTTATGTGCTCCAAAAGGAAGAAACATCCTAATTTCCTCCATTCTTGTCACATGAACATAATTCTCTTCAAAATCTATTCCTTCAACTTGTCAGTAGCCCTTACACATAAGTTTTTGTGGGTCCACAACACACACCCCATTTTGGTCCTCTGACGATGGGGCCCCCTTCTCTTTTTGCATTTTTGGTCAACCCCTCTCTTTGTTCCTTGAACTGAGTTTTGGAGGCGTATGTTTAGATAACAAAGGTGCTTTTTGGCCCTTTCACACTTTCAGCATATCGAAGGACCTCAAGTCCTCTAAAACACCAAAAAGGTTGAAGGGTCAAGCCCGGCCATTTCAATGTTTCAGCCTCCAAAACCTTGAATTTGGGTGATGTCACCGCTAGGGCTATATAAGTGGCCTGAATCACTTTTGTTCTAACTTTCTTTTTATCTCGTCTATGTTTTCTTGCCTCCTTGTGCACTCATTGTTTTTTCCTCACCTCCTTGCCAATCTTCTATGTTTCATCTCTCCTTTCACTTAGTAGCTTTGGTCTTCTCGCCTCCTTGTGCTTTGTAGGTAAGGCCTTGTCAGTTTTCCTCTTTTCATTTTGGTTTTGTGTTTTCACTTTTAGGGTCAATTTAGGTTTTGTATTTGGCCCAGTCAGGTCATGCTCCTTCCTAGGCCCCTAGGGTTTGCACCCTTGGACCTCTAGAAAGGGTCACTCTCCCTCACTTTGTCTTTTTTTTCTTCACATTTTTTAGGTTAGGGTTTTGTTTGGGTCGTGACCTAGTCACAAGTTTTTGGCCTTCGAAAGGCTGAAAATAGGCCCTCCCAAAGCAAGTTTTTAACCCAAGTACAGTTCACACTTTTAGTCTTTTCAGCATTTTGGACCTTCAAAAACACCAAAACACCAAAACATCCAAAGACAAGGTCTCTTCCCATAGGTTTCGAACTTTCAGATTCCAAAAACTTCTTCAAACTTTTGCACACCAAAAGGCAAAAAAAATTTCTTCAGCCCCCGAGTCTCTTCAAGATTTTGGGTTTTCGCACCCCAATTTTGTGCAAAGTTTTTCACACTTTGCAAGTCCAAAATGGCTTTGTTCACCATTAGCCTCATCCTTCAAATTTTGGCCTTTCACACCCTAACCTTATCTTCGGTGTCTGAAACCCCAAAAATCTGAAAAGAGCCAAAATTTCATTTCTGACTACTCAAGAGCCCTCTGCATCTGGTTTTCTTAGTTAGTTTTGTTTTCTTTCTCGCTTTAGTAGTTTTTTTAATAAAGATACTTATTATTTACATGTTTTATTATAGGAATGCCTAGGAAGAAGATAGCATCACCAATGAAGTACCTATTTAAGGGGTATCACCCTCCCTCAAAGACTGGGAATAAGCATTTAGAGATCACCGATACAGACATCCAGAATGTGGACTGGGATCAATTCCTAGTAAGGTATTCTCAACTAGCAGGAAGGATTGGAGACTGCACTTCCCTAGTTTTATTAGGCCTAGTCAATGCAGCAGCACACCTAGTAGCAGTCATGTCCTCTGAGCTTATCATGACATTGGCCAACCACTACATACCGGATGAAAAGGTGGTCAAGAATGCAGAAGGACATATAGTCCTTGACCTAAGGCTAGAAAACATTGAAGAGGTCTTCCATCTTTAGAGGGGCGTGGAAAAATTCTATGACTTCTATATAGAAAAGGGGTTGAGATGGTTCAGAAACATGACTAAGTATTCCTATGAGATTGCAAATCAAGAGTACCTCTAGTAGCCTGTCCCAATGAATGAACTAGACAAAATCGATCTCAAAAGGGGATACTTGAGAGATGAAATCCAAGCGCCAGTCACATTGATAAGCCGAGTGTATGGACTACCTCAGTCCATCTAACTCAGGAACTGGATGATCTTTTTGATAGAGAAGATGAGGAATCACAAGGCCAGATTTGATTGGGCCACCATCCTAAGTGATAAATTGGATGAGAAACTAACCACGGTGAAGCACAACCCAAAGTTCTATATGAATTCATACATTGTTTACCTATTAGCCACACTAGTAGACTATCTGAGGCTCAGAAAATGGGGAAATGCATGGCCTCATATTGTCTATCCATGACTGGTAAGAAAAACATATATGCCTGAAAATAGCCTGGACTACATAATAGTGAACGATGTCATTATCTTCACAGTCATTAGATCCATAGAGGGTGACTATGTAAAGATGATATTAGAAAAGGTTTCTGCCAAAATAAGGTCCATAGGGGCATACTACATATAGTTCAGAACCTTCACGTACAACAAAGTGGCTAGATCTACCTCACACCCCAAGAAGCTACCCAAGTACCCATCTGATTGGGTAATCATCCTAGAAATGGCTAGGAAGCTTACAGATGCATATGAACACATCAAACATAATAAGAAGCACTAGTAGAATTGGCACCTATTTTTGACAAACAATTGGTCAAATTTTCTACCAATATTTGTGGAATGATCAACAAATGGTCTTGTCACTGTTTTTCTAGTCAAAATTTTGACACATTGTTGTTAAGGTCAAATGTTCTACGCCAATCTTGGTCAAAATTGACTTTTCCAATTGCCAAGTTTATGCGTCGAACGTTCGACCAATGTCGGTTGAAATGTTTGGCCCATCTGACCAGGATGCCAAAGCCACAACACTAAATTTTGACACAGAATGGTCGATATGTAGACTAGTCTTGGTGAGGGTTTCGACCAAAGTGAGTCAAAATTTTGACCAATATGGAATGTTCAAAAAAATACCTGAAGATAAATATCTAGAGTAATCACCAATGACATCTTGGTCGGTGATTAGTCTAGATATTTATCTTCAAGTTTTACTTTGCATTAATATATATGGTTGTGTATTTTTTTATCTATTGCTTATTCGGATTGGTTGAAAGTATTTTCTCTTCTTAATAAGTATTGATCCTTATGGATTAAAATAAGAGATAAGTTTCCAATCCCACTCCATATTGATCCTTCTTCCATTAAACTTCCTTAATTCCCATGCTCCCTTTATGTAGATCAAAACTGTCTTATATCTTGGAACAAAACTTACTATGGTCACCTTCCTTATGATGATCCCTTCTTCCATGCCTTCAACAAATGACTCTCCCTCCTATTGGCAGCAGAAAATAGTAATGATAGAATTATGATCACACATGAACGAGGCCTTATTAGCATGGTGAGAGAATATTTCAAGTATGCTACATTAGTGATGTTTCAGTGACATTCTTTCTTTGGTTATCCTATTTGCATGAAGGTTTTTTTAAGTGAGGACAGTTATGGTGATTTGCAATTGGGTTCATAGAAGTAAAAGATAAAGGGATAAGGTTCTCAATCAAGTTGGCAGGAGTAAAAGAGATTCTCTAATTGGTGATTCTAAGGTGCATTTAGGATATATGTGAGGTGTGTTGGGAGAAAAAGGATTAGATTTTAGCAATAAGGGGAGATTTTGTTGCAGATTTGTGCCTTTGCTTGATTTAAAAGGCTATTCATACCTAACCAATTTGAAGACATGGAAATAGCAAAGGACACAGAATCAATCTGAGTGATGAAGAGTCTAATGGAAAATCATGTTGAAAGAGAAGATTCCACACCCTCCCTAATGCAACAAGAGGAAAAGAACAAGGAGTTTGAAGCTTTGAAAAGAGAAATGGCAGTGTTGAGGCTATATCGTTGTGATATGGGTAAGGTATAGAAAGTTTATATACTTCACATGATAATAGGAGACTTTAAGTGAGAAGTGATTACAACATTTTAGTGTTCTATAGTGGTTCTATTCACATGACTAGACATTGTAGGGGGTTCAATAATGGAATCCATCTCCCATCATTGGCAGACTCTGCAAACTACTAGCAAGCATAAGGAGGCTTAAGAGGAGTAATTGGCATTGTACAGGTGTGAAAACCAATGGTTGGCATGCTTGCAAATAGAGGGAAAATAAGGGGGTGTGTAGGGTTTAATTCTTATGCATACATTTGATGGCTTATTTTTTGGTGCTCTTGGTTTTTGGAGATATATAGTATTTGGAATTTTTCTGCTTGCCTTGTTTCCTTAGTAGAAATAGGTAATGAATCAACAACTGATATTCCGGGAGTAAATATAACTTCTATTCCGGTCTCAACAACTCAAAGTGGTGCAGAGAAAGACTCATGTTCAAACTGAGCTTCAAAGCATCCTAAAGACTATAATTTGGACAATTAAATATTGAAACGTGACTTTAATACCAACTAATAATGTGTTGTTGATGAAGGCAGGTTTATATTCCAAATAGAGATTTAAAATATCATAATCACACCAAAGAATAAATTCATTTTCCTAGGTTCTGGATATTTATTTACTTGAGGATATTTAAATCATTAGATGAATACCACCATATGTAATAGTTTAAAAGTACTATGTAGAAGTACAAGCTAGAACTATGCTTCAACAACAAATACTACTAAAACAAACTTATAGTTATACTAGATAATAAATTCCACCAAAAAAAAATTCACCATGAGAAACTACTCATTTACACTAAAAATGTAAGGGACATTTAAGTTATTCATCAAATGTCAATGTTATGCTCAGTTATACTTGAATTAATATTACCTGGTTGTGAAGGTGATCTGTTTCTCAAGAAATAATCTCCTACAAACTCGAAATTACAAATGATGCAGCAATAATTGGGTTTGTATTCATGTGTGGAAATGTTGCATGCCCACCTTTCCCATCTATTGTTACTTCAAATGTAGCTCTAGCAGCACATACCGTAATCAAATTGCACATATCTGAAATCTCATTCCATTTTTTAGCAAGGAGATTTCAATGACCATCTTATAACAAATCTTCAAATGGAACAACAATCAGAAAGGACCACCCAATCATTATCACTAGAATATCATGAAAACAACAAAAAAGAATGAGAATATCAAACAATAGATGGGAAAGGTGGGCATGCAAACATTGAGATTTAGACTATCGTACAAAGGAGGGAAGTGTCAAATCTCATTCCGTAGGGGCCCCCACTAGACTAAACAACCAGTGATAGTTGTTGGAACTAGAAATGTGCTAGCTACTCTTTTATTATTTAAAGTTTTTCATGTGTATCTACTTGGGTATCTTTGAGTTATAGTCACCCATACTTGCACCATGTGATTCAACTTAATTAGCAAGATTTTTTTGAGGGATTTATGCTTGTGTGCATGTTATCTGCCATCTATTTAGACTTTCAAGGAATGGTTTGATGTTATAATACCAAATTAGATCTATAAGTTGACTTCCCTAAAATTTATAATACCAAAGTACATCTATAAGTTAACTTGAGTGATTAGGGTAGGATTGGGTATCTTTCTAATATGGTTTTGTACTCGGTTGTTATTGTTGGTTAGTTTAGTTTTATAATAGGAGATTGATATTGTGCATGTTATCTATCATTTGTTTAAAGAAAACATTGCACATATCTAAAATCTCATTCCATTTTTCAGCAAGGATATTTCAACGACCAGCTTATAACAAATCTTCAAATGGAACAACAATCAGAAAGGACCACCCAATAATTATCACTAGAATATTATGAAAACAAAAAAAAGAATGAGAATAATATACATACTTTATCTCATTATTGACAAGATTTTGCATTGCATTGGCATACACTTGGCTCAATAGGCCTTCACCTCCCCTCTGTTTCATCAAAAATATGTAGAACAAAGAATCAATACACTCTCATTAGTTGTGATATAAGAAGAAAATAATAGTCCTATGTAA
Organism: Thuja plicata; assembly: GCA_018584345.1. NCBI lineage: Eukaryota > Viridiplantae > Streptophyta > Pinopsida > Cupressales > Cupressaceae > Thuja > Thuja plicata. The sequence continues at coordinate 3,513,028 of MU223867.1, read as the reverse complement.
TGTCCCTTTTTGTCACAGTTTGGGATTGATCCTCAGAAACGTAAGTTGTTACAATTATTTTCTGTCTTAATATTTCTTTATTTTGATTTTTCATTTGAGAGTGCTCGATAGATACTAAGTGCATACAAAGGAAATATTGTAAATTTGTAGTACTTTCATGTAACATTCTAGGAGTAAATATTGATGCCAATGTCTATTTTATTCAAAATGATATGTCATGTATTTATGGATGAAATTGATGTTCAGATAATTCATTGTTGCTTCATTTCTTGAAGCGTTAGATGATGATATTGCAAAGAATCCAGAAACAAGTAGTACTGTTGATTCATTACATGTTTCTACTGAGGAAACAAGGAAAGAGGGCAATAAAGACATTGAATATAACCACTAGAAACAAAGTGCTAAATGAGATTTAATGGATGAAGGTCACTAGAAAAAATGATCACTATTTTTTGTTTTCTGTGAATAATTTTCCCTGTCCTCTCTCTCTTCATCCTTACCTCTAGTTCTTCCAGTTATATTTTATCAGGAAGAGGGTAGGGACTTCACTTCAGAATGGCTCTTATTTGTACTCATTTGTATTTTAAATCTAATTCATTATCTCATTAAAGATCTATTGCAATCTTTTTTGGGTTTCTTGCAGCCACAAAAATTTATGCTTGTCAAATTTTTGTGTTGATTAATTAGTGAAACAAATTAGTTTGGTTATTTAGAATGCAAGATTAAATGCTAATTTCCATTATATTTATTTTATTTCTTAGGTACATATAGATGTATGCTATGACTATCTGAATGCTTCTTTCTTAAGAAAATATTGGGATGTTTTGTGCCTTGGCAAGTAGGGTGTCTTTATCCCAATTTATTGTTATACTATTTCAAGATGAATGTGTTAGGATTGGATAATACTGAGAGGGGGGGGTGAATTAGTATTATAGCACTTAAATAAATTCTTCAACCATTTAAATATCAACCATAAACTTGTAGTAAAGAAAATAACATGAGAAAATGACACAATACTCATAACACCATATTTTGTTTTCAAGGAAACCCTGGCCAAGGGAAAACCCTGGTGGGGATGGTACCCACAAGCATGTACTAAAGTATAATGTCCTTGTAAGGGGACCTAGCCATGTTAGGATCTGAATATTAAATAGAACATTTCCTTGTTAAAGGAATAACAACACTGTTAAAGGTTCACAACACTTTGTTAGGGGCCAACTGAGCTTACAGCTCATACAATATAATTCAGGTTACAAAGTGTTCTCAGTCATGAACAAAACAAGCAACACTGGTGCTTAGATAGTTCCTTTAATATTCTTTAGTGATCTCTGTCATTCTCTACTCTGTTGTTTTCCCAACAACTTATCCAACTGTCCTCTAACCGTTCCTCAACATCACATCTCTTTATCAAAAATATCTTATATATATATATATATATATATATATATATATATATATATATATATATCTCACAACTTTACAAAGTCAACTCTCAATATGAATATTACAAATATTACTAAGTCGACCTTTAATAAAAAATAAATTTAATATATTAAACACTAAATGCATAGTTGGTGCTCTTGCATAGTCAATGTGGAGGTTATCAAAAACCAAAATGCAACTTTGATTTCCTGGAGTCCAAGCCATACTCCCTCAATCTTTGCTACTGTTAAACTGCTATGTTTTGTCGTTCTACTGCAGTCTGTCTGACTTCAATTCAGTCTAACTCACCATAGACTCAACCAAATAAAAATCAATCTTAGGTGGAGCTCATACATACCCCATAATTTCTCCCTCTAAGCTCACTTTCCCCAAATCATTGATCTCGATCTTTGGCATCCAAAACACTTTTGTATCTCTGCTTCTATACTTAGTCAATTTATGAATCACCAAAACTCATCTTATCTGGAATCGATCTAAAACCCAGATGTGTTGACATAAATGACAACCAAAAAGTAAATTATATTTACACAAAATTGATTACTTTCCAACAATATCTCCCTTTGGCATTGATGACAAAACTTGACAAAAAAATGAATAAGTGTTCCAACAAATCAGTCTCTTCTATAATCTTCCTTTCTTTTTCTTTACTCTTTTCTTTTCTTTTCCTATATAATTTTTTATATATATACATCTATATTTTTTTTTCTTCTCTTCTCCCCCTTTGAAAACAATGACAAAGGTGCATATACAACAAAAGGTTTTAGTTCTTGCTAACCAATTTCAAAATATTCCGAAAGGAATCTTCCAAGATCTTCACTTCTGCAGTCCATGTTTTGAACAAAATTTGGCTAATGTGAATTAAGCCATTCAGTGCAAATGATGTGGTCTCAGCTTCTTTTAAGTCTATGGGCATAGATTTATCCAGTGAATCTGTCACTTTCTCCAAGTCTGAGAAATGAACCTCAAGTATTGATAACTTAGGAGTGATAAAGATTTTCAGCAAATTGAATCTTATCAATACTCTCCCTTTTTCATTATCTAATACATTGAGTTTATCCAAAATCCTTCTAACTTCTTTGTCTAGATTTATTTTGGATTGTGAAGATGTTTCACAACCATCCATCATATTGTTCAGAGTTGCCCTCTCTTTGGCAATAATTTATTCTACATTCTAAACATGCCTTATTGGATTCATGCAATAGCTAAACAATTTTCTCCCATGTCCAATGCAATTCCTTTCATTTTTCAAGAAATTTTTCACAATGCCTAAATCCCATGTGATAGATTTGCAGACTTTTGTTAGCTTCTTCTCTGATTATGTCTTCTCTGCCTTTTCTTTTGCTATTTTCAATAAGTTTTGATGGTGCCCATCAAATTCATCAAGTGTGAATCTAGGATTTTCAATGTCATCTTTATTTTGGAAAACAATAGGTGTTGGAAGCAAATTGTTTACAGTATCAATTTCTCCTTTGATTACTTTTGCCTTCTTGTCTCCTTTCTATTCTGATCTTTCCATTGCTTTGTTCAAAGTAGTATATGCCAATTTTACTAGTTCTACTTCATCCATGTTGTCAACATTTACATCACTGCTTGCCAACAATGAAATGGATGATGAGTTTACCTCTTTTTTTTCATCCTCTTTCTGTTCTGTCTTCTTTTCTTCTTCCTTCTTCTCTTCTTCCTTCTTCTCTTCTTCCTTCTTTTGTTCCTCTTCCTTCTTATTTTCTGCCTCATCTTCCACAGAAGTATCCATATTCCTTGAAAAAGGGTCATTTTCATCTTGAGAGGTGTCAAGAGTTACTGCTACACCAGAAACATATAAATATGGTGGTGGGTCTAGTTCTCTCTTCTTAGTAAATGTCTCTATTTCCTTAGATATCTCACCCATTCCCATTTGTACGGGTGAAGTGGTGTTAGGAGGTGATGGCTTGTTAGAAGTATTACTCATTAGTATCTTCTCCAGTGCCTTCTGAGTTTCCTCAGTGACTTCATCATATTTCCTCGCCGTGATTTTCAATAATCTCACCTTGGTCCTTAGTAAAGGTTTTAGTTCCTTGTATATTATGTCCCTTTCTTGAACTGATATCATAGGCAGCATGTTATCAATTTCTTGGTTTTTGATTGTATCATCTTCAATTTGTGCAACATGTTTTCTTATCTCCAATCTCCCATAAAGATCTATGGGTATGCTTCCTTCAATTTCTAACAGTTTCTTCTTGAAAGTAAGTGTTCTATCACAATGTCCTCAATTTTAATTTTGTCTGCTTCTTCATACCTGTTATAGTATTTATCAATTGTGACCAATTTTCCTTGCTCTAATGCTCTCTTCTCTAGCATCTTCAGGTCAGGTTTCCAAATGTGTTTTTATGTTTTCTTCTCTTCTCCTGTTGTGCTCTTCTCTTTAGGTAATTTATGCATGCTTGATCTTGTAACTCTAGAAGTGATAATTTCATCTTGTGTCATTTTCTATTGAGGAGGAGGTGGACTATCTACCATAATTACGTGGACTATCTACCATAATTACCTTAGAAGTGGGAGGGGTTGTAGTACTTCCACTTGCTGGTCCAAGTGACCTTTCTGTCATCTTCTTTTTAAATTATTTTAGTTCTCCTTCTGTTAATCCAGCTTTAACTCCGCATTCATGTACAATATTTTCTATCTTTCTCTCCTCAGACCTATAGTCTATTCTTATCTCACTTTTGCTGACTTTTCTTCATAATTTCCCCATCTTTCCTCTGTTGTATCAATCTCTGATGCAAGGACATGTTCTACTTGCATAGTAAGTACTTCAAAACTTACTTCATAACCCATGGGATAACACCATTTCTTCCTGGGTATGACTGCTTCAAAGCACACACAGTCAGTTTCAACCATGAAATAGATTGTATCTTTGTATTCTTCAACAATGTCTTCATGTATTGTGTATCTTGTCTTCATCTGTCTTTGTAGTATCTTGATCATACCAAATAGTTCACCATCAACCCAAGTAGAATTTTGTCTTTTGTAGCTCTATGAAATCAATAAGCCAGTAGGTAATCCAGATTTCCAACTACTAGGATGTAAGCCAGGAAACTTGTGATCAATAGGAATGAACATATGCATCAGTAATGAACCAAATCTGAAGGTTTTCAATCTGTCCTTCACAAGCTTCACATTCTCAAGGAATTGTTGTGCCAGAACTTCGCATAGATTATACTATACATTTTCTTTCACCATTCTCCATGCCATCATGATTACCCCAGTAGATACTGTGTTAGGTCTACTACTGTAGTAGAACTTGTACCCAAGTATCATCACAATCAATCTTACATCTTGCTAAAAGATGCCATTTACTGTCATTGCCCATCTGTCCCATTTGGAATGAGTTGGGGTTTCAAATTATTTCTTCACATGTTTCTCCACAATAGGAATGACTCTGGTGTTGTCCAATCTAGTGATTTCATGGATTAGGTCACTACAAATCTTCACAGGTTGATCACCAATCTAGATAAACTGATCATGAACCCTACTTAATAGTATTTTGAGCCATTCATCTTCATCAAATTCACATAAATCTAGAATTTTCATTATTCTCAATTGATTAATATGTTTGTATTCTTCTCTCATGACTCTATTGTCAGTCATATACTCCATCTTGTTTGATATATCATCAATTCCTAGTATTTCATACTTACAATGTATGTAAGCCCTAATATCTTCTACGTGTAACACACCATATGAGGTTTGGGAAAATTCTCCCTCTGGATCCTCTTCACATGATTTGAACAGATTTTTCTTTAACTTATACCTAGGTCTATCTATAACATCAAAAATAATAGGTGCATCCATGGCTAGATGATGTAAATACCTTTCTTCCGCTAAATTTTGAGTTTATCCTTCAATCGATCATGTACAACCAATGTAGAATAATCTAAAATTCTCTACTCTCTAAATTCCTTAGCTCTCTCTTCATCAAATGGTAAAGAGATGGGTCATTAAGTGGTGCTTTATACAAGTTTAAGCTATGAATTTCACTTTTACTTAAAACTGTCCAGTCGGTTGTTAGATCTCAAGAACAAAATATATGTGTCGGCTGATGTTACGCTCTTAGATGTATACTTCATAATGTTGGCCAAGCTTATACCCAAGCTCACACAAGCTCAATCCATGAATATTGAGGTAGGATATATTCTGATGTATGTATCCAATGCTCCCCCTAAGGCCATGATCGGCCAATTAGGTCAATTTTGTCTTGCTACCATTAGGCAAAGATCCAGTAGCCTCTATTGACTCTCCCTGAACTGATGTCTCACTAGTTTCTTTGATCTTCCATATCTTACCACTATTTCTATCTTCTGCCTTCTTAAAACAACTTTCAAAATCACTCTTCAAATCTACAACACTCTTACCAATATCACTTCCATTCTTTTGTGAATTCATAGGAGGTGGTACTCTTATGTTGTCTGGTCCATTATACCTACAAAAAATTTCTATAAGTCCTATATTATTGCATTTGTAACATATAGGAGGTCTTCTTTCCTGATTAACTTGTAGCTTACAGTATTCCACAATGTGTCCAATGTTATTACATTTGTAGCATGTAGGTTCTACTGTTGATTCTCTTCCATTGTCTTGTCTATATCCTAATTGATTAGGTTTTCTGCATTCTATTTTCTTGTGCCCATATCCATTACATTTAAAACAATAGCCACAAAAATTTCTAAAAGGGGCATTACCTCTGAAGTCTCTCTTCATGTGTCCAAATTTTTTGCAGCCAAATCATCTACCTCTGAAGGGTCTGATCTATTCTTTATTTTCTTCAAAAGAAGGTTTCTCAGCATCAATCTTCTCATTTGATTTCTCTTCGTGATTCTTTGAACATTCAGCTTCATTGAAGCCAATACCAGTCATATCACCTTTAGGTTTCTATTTGTCTCTATGTTCATCAATCAAATCACTATTGGTGTGAAGTTTCTCAATGTGTTTCTTTGCTTAAACAAGTTCACCTTTTATAATCTGATTGTATTTCTCCATTTCTAGATACTTGTTCTTGTAGTTGTCAGCCTCATTCTTCATTTTATCTAATGCACTATTTAAAGATTCTTCAACTTTCTTCTTTGCATCCTTTTGTACCTATATTTCTTTAGCCATAGTCTCATTTTCAAGTTTCAAAGTTTCATTCTCTTCTTTTAGTTTCTTCACCTGATCTGTGTTAGAAACACTGAGAGGGGGGGGTGAATCAATGTTTGTCTATTTAATTACTTTTTAGCAACTTTAAACATAAATCAAACATACATAGAATGAATCTTAACATAGCAACTCATAACACATGATATGATTACAGGGAAACCTTGATCAGAGGAAAACCCGGGTGGGAATTAGTACCCACAAATATTGTACTAAGTATAATGAACTTGTGAGAGTTCCTTTGCCCTGTTAGAAGCAGTCTTTAAAATATGAGTACAATGACCTGGTTAAAGGTCAGACCCTGTTAGGAGTCTTTTACAAAACCCTGTTAAAGGTATATGTCTCACTACCTAGGCTCACTACCCAATAAGATGAAGGCTACAACCTTCTGAAAGATGATATGCACTATATCAGAATGAACTACTATGATGACACTATTGTCTAATCAGCTCTGTGTATGCGCATATTCTCTTACTCTCTTAAAGAGCTATATCATATACTGACTTCATAGTACTATCCCTCTGTATCTTCCTCTTGCATAATAATTGACGCTTCTATCATATCTTTACATTACATACTTATATATTCAAATCTGAATAGGTGCGACCCAAAACAAAACACTAGTCGGCCCTAAAAAAAAATATACAACACTTCCAAACAAGTCATCTCAAGTGTGTTTACTACAATGTTAATTACATCATTACAATCATATAACCAAAGGCGCTTAGCCATTACATTATAAAATAACACACACTGATCAAAACACTTAGTCGGCTTCCATGCTCTATCTTCTCGACTGCTGATCTACTGATCTGCCTGTAACTTTGTCATACTATAGTTCCATACTATGCATGTCTAGATGTAGCATGTACACATGTCATACAAATTATATCTGAATGTGCATAAGCTGAATCGATCTCTCACACGTGCACTGATGTGTTGATCGCTGAGTATCTTTGTCTGCCTTGTTTTCATACTTAGTCATTTTGTCTTTCATGACATAAACTAAACATGACTTTGTTTCCATGATGACAAAAAAAAAAGAGTCATGCATCCTTAGGTAGTCAACTTGCCAACAATCTCCCCCTTTGTCATTTATGGCAACAAAGGAATGTGGTCAAGTTACTCAAAATGACTTAACACAAAAAGTGACTGTATAACATCATATATACATATACTTCTCTGCATATACACATTCTATATTACTCCCCCTTTGACATTAATGACAAAGGTGTAAAAAAAATTTTAATTCTATTGCATACTTACTCCATATACACTTCAGGGTACACAATTTTAAGAGATTGGATCTCTTTCTGCCAAAATTCTTTTATAGCATCAACCGTTTGTAGATGCATGCACAATGCATATGTCAGCTTCTCCATTTTTATCAGATCTATGCAGGCACCTTGATCATATGTCACAATAGTGGCATCAATCTATTTGATGTTCTCATTAAGGACTGCTAAGGATGGTGCAAGTGCATTTCTTAACTGTGTTTGCCTTACCCTTATCTTGTTGATTTCTAACTTTGCTTTCTCAATTTTATCTAACTACCCTTGGTAGACATTGTTACATATGTTCATGTCTTGCGTTGAAGTTTCAACTAATTTTCTTATGCTATCTATCATTAACTCTACCTCTTCTACCTTTTTGGTGTGCTCAGAGGTGAGCATCACTCTGTCCATACAGTTTTCTATGACTCTCTTTCCTTTATCTGCCAATTCCTTCAATATAGATTGCCCAATCTTTAAGGAGTTCAAGTCTAAGGTAAATTTCTTTACCAAATCATCCAGTCTCTCCTTCTTATATTCATCTTTGGAAATCTTAGTAGCAAAGTCTACTAAGCTTATAAAGTGTGATTTGAAGTTTGACAAAATGTTGTCCACATCTTCAACTGATTGGACTTTGGCTACTTTCTGATCAGCAGGCACTAAGTCATTCAAAATGTTCATTGTTTCCAAAAAGTGAGGGTTCCTCATCACTTGTTTTTCCTTTGCTTTTTCCATAGCAATAATTCTGATTTTGATTAGGTCTTCTTCTCCCCATGCATCCAAACTTGCTAAATCAGGAGTTAACCTTGACAACAATGAGGTAGATGGTTGAGTGGATGGTGAGAATGTAGTATTCTAACTGGTATCCACGCATTCAACCTTTACTGGTTTCTCTCTTATTGGTGTCTTGTCACCTTGAGTATCATCTTGAGTGTCTTCATTTCTATCAATTTGATCATTGATGGGAACTTCATCTTGTTGTGCAACGGTATCATTAGTGCACATTTCTTCAGTTCTTACAAATGCCTTATCAACTTTGTCCATTTATTTTTCAGATGCAGTCATGGATATCTTGACATTTTCAACTACTATAGTGTCTTCTGAGTCTTTATCTATATTATAATTTATTGTCACTGTGGGCGTTGAAGCCTGTGGACCTGTCATAGGCACAATTTGAATCACTGGTTTTGTAGCCTGTTTGGGAGGAGCTGGAGTAACTTTTGCTATAGGCGTCATTGGTGGATACATGTGTCTGTCCATAAAGACTTGTGCAAATGCCTTTTCAGTATCCTTACCTATATGTTCATACTCCTTGTTCATAATTTGTAGGGTCCTTGTCTTAGTTCGGAGATGAGGCTTCACCAGATCTAACAATATAGCCTTCTCATCATGCGAGCATACAGGAAGAAGAGTATACAATGTTTCTTCTCTTATCCTCATATCTTCCTCAATTTCATGTCTTTTCATGATCTCTAATAAGTTCCATAACTGATCCGGTATCACTGTCTTGAGTTCAAGAACTATCTTCTTGAACTTGATCATATGAGATATGATCATAGAGTGTATCTCGGTCTTATCAATTTCTTGATACTTTTCATAGACTTTAGATAGTGTATCTAATCTCCCTTCATTAACAATCCTGTTCCTCAAAATATTTAGACTAGGTCTAAATCATACCTTAGGAGGAGCTTGAGTATTCTTAGCTTTGCTCAGAGTGTTCCTTGAGGATGGGTGATTTGTAGGCGCCTGTTTTCTTCCTCTAGTCTTCTTGCTTGGTGTAGACAGTGGAGATGAATCTAAGTCAATGGTGGTAGAGGGCACAAAGGTGCTCTCTACTTTCTTCTTCTTCTATATTTGTTCAGCTTTCTCAAGTTCTTTTTCTATCTTGGCATCTCTGGCTTTGTTAAGATCTTCTTGGGTGACTCCATGAACTTTCAGTATGTTGGATGTAATTCTGGATGCTTTCCTTTTATTATCAGCACTATGTAAGATAGTATCCACTTCATTGGTCTTCTCTCTATAAGTGCCCCACCTAGGCTCATTAGGATCTTTGGACACTGACAATAGAACTTGTGCATATCCTTCTAGCACATGTTCTTCCACTTCATAACCAAGGGGATGAATCCATTTGGTTCTAGGTTCAACTGCCTCCATGCATGTGCAATCTATTTCTACCATGAAACATATGGTATCCTTGTATTTGTCAACTATATTCTCATATAATCTATACCTATTCTGCATTTTGATCATAAATGTCTTTATATCCATATCCATGGCATCCCTTTCATTGCTCTCTAATGTGACCTTGAGTGATATCTAAGACATTATGGGTTTGCTCCTATCTAGGTAAAGGTTTGCAACCTTTCCAACTATATGGAAATACAAGTAGATGATCAGAGATCCAAACCTGAATGTCTTGCTCCTGTCATGCTTGATAATTCAAATGTTTTCAATCAATTGACCGCGCAAGATCTCACATAAGTTGTATTGAGTGTTGTCCTTCACCATTCTTATAGCTGCTAGGACTGTTGTTGTAGAGACACTGTTCAACCTGCTTGCTTGCTGAAAATTATACCCAAGTATCATTGTCAGAAGTTTTATGTCATCTACTTTTTGACATCCTTGCCAGTGGGAAAGAGTGGTCCAGTGTTGGGAAGTTTAGTTAATTCATGAATTAGATCTGTGGTGATATGCACAGGGACCTCACCAATCCAGTAAAGATCATCATGTATTCTTCTCAACAAAATATTTACTCATTCAGGCTCATCAAACTCATGCACATTAGAATACTCAAAGATAGGGTTATCAATCAAGTGCGTGAATTCATCTTTGAATGTGTAGTCAGGTTTCATCATGGATGCCATATGAGTATCTATTTTAACATCTCCTACTATTTCCTTCTTACAGTAAATAAACACATGGATATCTTCCACGTGAACAACACCTAGCAGGGTTTTGGAGAAAGCCCCTTCCACATCATCCAGTATGGATTTGAATGGATGCCTCTTGAATACAAATCTCTTCCTCTCTGCTATATCAAACACAAGTGGAGTCACCATACTTACTTGGAATTTTCTTAAGTAGGGTTTCACAAAATTTTGAAATGGCGTGACTGCTAGGCTTTCGTTCCAAACTTCTTATCCATTGTCTCAACTGCTAAATCTGTTATGCCTTCGTGCCTTGATGTCTAGTGCTCCAATGCTCTCCAATTTCTATGCTCTTTGAATGAAAGTGTGAAGATGATCGAATACTTTCTTTCTTTTATACAATCTATCACATTTAATGTTTGCAACCGTACGCAAATTACCCAAAGATTTTGAAACTTTGATCCTGATGCATTTTAGACAATGCGTGAATGCACATAGAAATATTATGTTCTTGTAACCATTATTTAATAGGCGCATACTCAGAGATGAGTATACCAACTGCATAGGGGTCCTGAGCTAGAATAGCTCCCCCTAAGACCAAGAAGGTCTATTTAAGCAGAATTAGAGGGTGCATCCACTGTGGATGCATCAACTACTTTGTTAACATCATTGTCCTTATTTACTTCAACCCAAATTTTGCTTGAATCTTCATTTTCTTGAACAAACTTTACTTCTCCTTTCTCTTCAAATAGTGATTTCTTAGGTTCGTCTTGCTTCTGAGTTTTGGATCTACAAAACTTTGAGATGTTTCCTGCCTTTCCACATGTGTGACAAATGATAGGAGGTCTGATGCTTTTGTTCACCATGTTTCATTGCTTTGGTGTGTGTCCATTGTAGTTACATATTTGACATGTAGTGTTCTGTAAATTCCTTTGAGGTTGATTTCTCTGATTTTTTTGATTCATTCTTCTTTGATTTTGTTGTGACTGAGTTCTGCAATGTATAACCCTATGACCAAATTTATTACAAGAGAAACAATAACCATTGAAGGGTCTTACCTTTTTGCAATCTCTTGCCAAATGACCATGTTTGTTGCATGCAGAACAAGTTCTATTAACTTGCTTGATTTCCCTTTTTGGTAGATCTTCTTTAATCTCTTCAACATTTTCAACTTTCCTTTCTTTTGAAGGTGCTTCATGAGGTTTCTCTCTTTCTTCTAATGAATTGACTTCAGTTTGTGTTATATTGAATCCAAGACCAGTAGTGTCGCCTTTTTGCTTTTGTGCATTGAGCTGAGATTGAAGTGAATCAGAACTTGTGTGAAGTTTATCAATCTTATCCTTTGCTTGTGTTAATTCAGATTCCAACTTCTTTTTTATGTTTTCCAATTCCAAAACTTTCATGTTTGATTTTAAAAGTTCATCATCTAGTTTCTTGCTTTCTTTGATCTTTTCTTCAATAGAAATTTGGTTGTCTGTGAGCTATTCATCTATATTTTCAACTTTATCTTTCAGAGACATATTCTATTCATTGAGCTTTTTGATCATTTTCCCTAGGTCACTTGTAGAACAATATTTCAAATTTTTTCTTAGTTTCTTGATAATCATTTGTGAGCCTTCAAATTTCAGTCTAAGTTCTTCATTTTCTTTTTCAGATCTATCAAGATCTTCAAGAGTTGCTTCAAGATTCTTTTTCAAGTGTTTTTCTTCTGCTGAGTCCATTATCTCCTCAAGTGGTTAAAATTATTTGCTGAGGACCAGTGCTTTGATACCAATTGTTAGAAAGAATGAGAGGGGGTGAATCAGTGTTTGTCTATTTAATTAATTTTCAGCAACTTTAAACATAAATAAAACATACATAGAATGAAGCTTAACATAACAACTCATAACACATGATATGATTACGGGGAAACCTTGATCAGAGGAAAACCGCGGTGGGAATTAGTACCCACAAATATTGTACTAAATATAATGAACTTGTGAGAGTTCCTTTGCCCTGTTAGAAGCAGTCTTTACAATATGAGTACAATGACCTGGTTAAAGGTCAAACCCTATTAGGAGTCTTTTAAAAAACCCTGTTAAAGGTATATGGCTCAGTACCTAGGCTCACTGCCCAATAAGATGAAGGCTACAACCTTCTGAAAGATGATATGCACTATATCAGAATGAACTGATGTGATGACACTATTGTCTGATCAGTTCTGTGTATGCGTGAATGCTCTTACTCTCTTAAAGAGCTATATCATATACTTACTTCATATTATTTTCCCTCTGTATCTTCCTCTTGCATAATAATTGACACTTCTGTCATATCTTTACATTACATACTTATATATTCAAATCTGAATAGGCACGACCCAAAACAAAACACTAGTCGGCCCTAAAACCAAATATACAACGCTTTCGAACAAGTCAGCTCAAGCATTTTTACTACAATGTTAATTACATAATTACAATCATATAACCAAAGGCACTTAGCCATTACATTATAAAATAACACACACTGATCAAAACACTTAGTCGGCTTTCATGCTCTGTCATCTGGACTGCTGATCTACTGATCTACCTGTAACTTTGTTGTACTATAGTTTTGTACTATGCGTGTCTAGATGTAGCATCTACACATGTCATACAATTATATTTGAATGTGCATAAGCTGAATCAATCTCTCACATGTGTGTTGATGTGCTGATCACTGAGTATCTCTGTCTGCCTTGTTTTCATACTTAGTCATTTTGTCTTTCATGACAGAAACTAAACATGACTTTGTTGCCATGATGACAACACAAAATGAGTCATGCATCCTCAGGTAATCAACTTGCCAACAATATGAACTATCTTCATCTGAATCCTCTTTTATTTAAACCACAAGATCTTGTCTTTGATTTCTGGAAAGCTCAAGTTTATCTTTGAGTTTCTTTATGAATTTCTTAGCTCTTTGCATGTTGAATCTCAACTCTCCATTCTCTTTTTTTGCTTTGTCAAGGTCTTCAAGTGCAGCATCAAATTTTTCTTGCAAATTGTCCAAATCCATTCTGATCTCCCTCAAGTGGTTAGAATTTCTCTCTAAGGGCCAAAAGCTATGATACCAATTGTTAGGATTGGATAATACTAAGAGGGGGGTGAATCAGTATTATAGCACTTAAATAAATTCTTCAACCATTTAAATATCAACCATAAACTTGTAGTAAAGAAAAGAACATACGCAAATGACACAATACTCATAATACCATTTTTTTTTAGGAAACCCTGGCCAAGGGAAAACCCTGGTGGGGATGGTACCCACAAGCATGTACTAAAGTATATTTTCCCTGTAAGGAGACCTGGCCCTTTTATGAGCTAAATATTACATAGCACATTTCCTTGTTAAAGGAATAACAACCCTGTTAAAGGTTCACAACACCCTATTAGGGGAAAACTAAGCTTACAGCTCTTACAATGTAATTCAGGTTACAAAGTGTTCTCAGTCATGAACAATACAAGCAACACTGGTGCTTAGATAGTTCCTTTAATGTTCTTCAGTGACCTCTGTCATTATCTGCTCTGCTATTCGCTCAACAACTTATCCAACTGTCCTCTAACCATTCCTCAACATCACATCTCTTTATCAAAAAGATCTTGTGTGTGTGTGTGTGTGTGTATATATATATATATATATATATATATATATATATCTCACAACTTTACAAAGTCGGCTCTCAATATGAATATTACAAATATTACTAAGTCGGCCTTCAATACAAAATACATTTAATAAAGTAAACACTAAAGTCATAGTTGGCACTCTTGCATAGTCAATGTGGAGGCTATCAACAACCAAAATGCAACTTCGATTGCCTGGAGTCCAAGCCATACTCCCTCAATATTCGCTACTGTCAAACTGCTTTGTTTCATTGTTCTATTGCAGTCTGTTTGACTTCAATTCATTCTAACTCACCGTAGACTCAACCAAAGCAAAATTGATCTTAGTTGGATTTTATACATACCCCATACTATCTCCCTATAAGCTCGCTTTCCCTAAATCATCGATCTCAATCTTTGGCATCCAAAACACTTTTGTATCTCTGCTTCTACACTTAGTCAATTTTTGAATCACCAAAACTCATCTTTTCTAGAATCGATCTGAAACCCAAACGTGTTGCCATAAATGACAACCAAAAATTAAATCACATTTACACAAAATTGATTACTTGCCAACAGAATGTGCAGTTCATCTGGGTTCAAGCTAAGGAGTTGAACTTTTGATTTTTGTTTTTGTTATTTTTTTTTTATATAAATGGATTCTATAATAATTAAAATTGGTACAAAATCCAGAACAATGTTTTGGTATGATTGCAAAACTCAATTTGTTCAAGACCAATAACCATACTAAGCATAATTACAAAACATGAACATTTTATGTTACAAATATAACTACACACATCATGAAATCACACTCAATTTGCATAGAAGTAAGGTGACAAATAGAGTTGATGACTCTCTCATTTAATAAGTTACAAAATAAGTAACTATGTTAACAATACATAACAAACACACCTTTGTTTCCTTCTTTTTAATTGGTAGTAGAAGAGAGAGCATCAAGGTGATATCTAGCTTGCCTTGAAGTATTGAGATTTCCTACTCTACTTTGTTGAAGGAGCTCAAACCATCACAAAGGATCTAGCATTAGATGACAACACTCACGATGGATTATATTCATAATTGTATACTTATAAATAATGATAATCATTGTTAATTTTTCATACTTAAGCCATATAAATCAATTCACAACTTTCAATTTTCAATTTTCTACAAACACAATAATTTTTAAATGGTTTTGGCAAAGCCATCATCTACCACATGTCCCATGTACATGACATGTGGAAGTATTGACAAGCTAGGTGGATTTTTTATGAATGCTACATAAAAATTACATATTGTTAACATATATTAATACTCTGTGTGAGGAAATGGGAGTCCAAAGGAACTAATTTAACACTTCACCTACTCAAAAATAAAAACCAACGAAATAATCGAGATTAGGCCAAGAGAGGTTGACGCATTCAAGAAGAGAATACTTACACAAAATGAAGCCAAATCATGCCAGACAATTTGACGATTGGCCCTTCCATTTTTTTATTTGATATTTGCCTGACAATGACACATTCAAAATGCACTTATGAGAAAAGACCTAGAATGACTGAAATTGATTAAATAATGAAGGTATGTTAGTTTGATCTTCACTTGGTTTTGAGAATACTTTAATATTCTCTACTTAACAAGGCCAACTATGTGAAGGTGGAAGCTCATCTGGCCTCACCCCCCTCCCCCTAACATCAATCTAAATTCCCCATTAACATCTAATTACACGCTTCATTCATCCATTTATGAACTATAACATTCAATCAATACAATCACATAACATTCATTAATATGATATAACAGTCATTAATATGCAACACTAATCAATAATTCAT
This sequence comes from Thuja plicata, assembly GCA_018584345.1. Taxonomy (NCBI): domain Eukaryota; kingdom Viridiplantae; phylum Streptophyta; class Pinopsida; order Cupressales; family Cupressaceae; genus Thuja; species Thuja plicata. Next base: position 3,496,826 of record MU223867.1, on the reverse strand, counting down.
TAACACGTAACAATATTCATTAACATGACATAAAATTCAATATTAATACGCAAAATTCATAGATAATTACTTAAAACAACATTCTTTCATTATCCAACAAAGTTAATCAAACAAGTTTTATCAAAGAGCATTTTTAAGAAATCATTTCTTTTTTGGGTGTTTCTTAATTTTCTTAAGGAAAAGGCTTCTAGGATCATCAATATCTTCCTCAATACCTTGTTGTGATCTCAAATTATGATGCTTCCTCATGTTTTGAGGAGCACGAGGTTGCTACACTAAAGGGGGCTCTGTTGTAATAACAAGTAAATGGGTTAAATTCACATACTTTTTTTTACTATTACATGTATTTCATTAACCAATAGAACATAACATAGATTTTTCTTTACCTGAAAATGCCACATCATGTACACTAACATTTTGATCTGTCGCCACCTCAACATGCTCAACATGCTCTAAAATATTCAAAAAAAGGTTACATGGCCAATTGCAATTAAAGATGTAAAAATTCTATTAATAATTATGAAATTTATTTCCAATAGAAAATTAATACCTCCACCAATGTGATGCACATCATTTTCTTCATCACACCCAGGTTCTATGATAATATTTGCAGGGTTCAGTGAAATATCATGAGCATTGTTATCACGAAATAGTCAATTTATGTTCGAAATTAACTATTCAATTTGATTTACATTTCATTTGACCAATTTACCTGTGTCTCATCTGGTGTAGCAGATTCTTTGTTATGGCTTTTGGATTCTTGGCGTAGGCATGCAGCCATGACTTTATAGCCTTCCTTCAAGGCTATTCTTTTGTCTTCATCCGTGGGCTCTACATTGAATTCCATGCCCTGCATTTTTTGTTTAATATCGCTAGTTTTGCATGTATGATTTGATTAAACAAAATTGTTTTCAACCTTATATATAAAAATTTGATATGAAATTCCAATGTTTCTACTTACAAGTTGAGAGTGAAGTTTCATATAGCCACCAGAGACAAGTTTGTGTTGGCCAACCTTTTTTAATCTCGCTTCTGTAGCTTTTGATGTGTCTTGCAGTCTATGAAAAGTTTGAAACATGTTAGATTATATATTTACAAAGATCACTAATTAGTGCATGATTAC
>MU223867.1:3458599-3482756 GCA_018584345.1 Thuja plicata | reverse complement strand
AGAGATGATGAAAGAGTCTTGAGGATGCACAAAGGATCTTGAAGGAAGATCACACCACCATGATGGCTAGATCTAGGGTTTGAATGATGAATCTTGAATGTTTGCACCTAATCCCTTCAAAGGCTTGCAAGCTTGAATCCTTGATTTTCAATGGAGAACTTGAATTCTTGGGAGGAAGACTTGAACACCTTGAAATCTTTAAAATATGTAGAACTTTTTGCTTCTTGACAAAATCTTGATTAGAGCTTTTTGCACTTAGAAGGCTTAGAGAAAATGAGAGGAGAAAACTTCCTTTTATATGAAATTAGGGCACAATCTTCTAAGGAGGATGACATAGGATAATTAAATTCCAATTAGACCCATGCCCCTAGAAAAGGACCTATATTAAATATAATTTAGGAATCAATTCTTCGGAACCCGAAACAGCCGACCCGAAAGTGGGAAAATTGAATTTTGGATGACCCCCGACATCCGACAAGTTTCCAATTTTGAAAAGGGGACCCTGGTCAGGGTCGAGGTCAACCCTGACCCAGGGGGCCAGAACCCCTAGAAAAAATGCCAGGTGAGGTAGGAGGTGCCCAGAGAGGCCCAATCAGGGTCCTGAATAGGCACAGAAGCAGGAGATGATGCAGAAATGGGAGGATGATATGATGGAGGTCAAAAACATCCCCTAAGGAGGGCTAAATGCTCTTAACATGGAAGTGCTTCCATTTTAAGATGATACAATAAGTTTGGCTATAAAATCACAATGAAGTTCATTGTCAAACAGATTATATTTCTAAGCTTTGATAGAACACAGGAGAAGTGCACCATCCAGATCAATGCAAAGCTCCTACTTTAGTTCATGTGAAACCAGCCTTCAATGATGTTATCCATGTAATTAGACACAGTACTTTTTGAATCGGTATAGATCAAGATAAGTCAGAGATAGGAATTGTGGGAAGCTTTCTACAAGGAATAACATATGTGAATTATTTTTTATATGCAGACAATAATGATCTAGATGTCTTGTCAGTCCCCATGGGAATGACTGTTACTAGCCATCATATTGCAGATCAACACCTTAAGACAACTTCAACCTCCAGTAGAGATTCTGATTATTCTCAACAATGATTAAGGGGAGGAATAGATCTTAAATCATATCAACAAAGAGAAGAAGCTCTTGAAGGATTTCTAGAGTTTAGTGCACAATTACTTTTTATAATGAACTGTATGAGAAGAAATTTTATAATGATTTATTTTTATGTTGATGATGGAATCCTAGAAAATGAAATTAACTATCAATGCAACTATCAATGTTTATGAAATTAACAAGTTTTGTTATACCATTGCATCAAAATAGAGATTTTTGTGATCAAAGGACAATCATTTATTAAAGCCACAATGCAATCAGTATGGAAAATTCAAGTATAATAATCAAATTTTGATCAAGAACATTTCCAAGACAGAAATCATTGAATATGAAATAATTACCATGATAGGTATCTATGCAAGAGTCTAGAACTAAATTCATTATCTACTATGGAGAGTGATACTAGAGGTGCTGAAAGTATGTCAAATAACCTTATCATGTGAACTAAGGACAAAAGGAATGCTTATTGTCTAAATGATAAAAAAAATACAATGCCACCATTTAAACATCGAGATACAGTAATCAAATGTTGACCAAGAGAATTTCCAAGATGGCAAGTTAAGATAGAGCAATCATGGAAAAATCACATCATATAATGGAAGGAAATAATCACAACTACAACATGGAGACAAATAATTTTGCTACATGATGTAAGGGAAAACATGTCATTTCAGTTAGGATCACAACAGGGTAGCAAGATAATAAAAGGACAACATACACTATGATGTATAACAACTAGTTTTTATCAATGAAATTCTGGAGCAGAATCAATGATTTGAAGAAATGATGTTTTGGAGCCTTCTACATGACTTACAGGTGCAGCTACAAATCAATTTTATATCTCCAAAGTTACAATGATTAAATGGTATTAGACCAGCTTAAAGAGTGATACATTGGTATTCAAATGAGTGAGCCATGATGAAATAATTTGGACATAGCAAAGGAAGGAAACATCATACAGTGGTATCACAATTGCAATAAGGTGTGTTGAAAATTGTTTGAAAGATACCATTTCCACTTTGGCCATAAGGAATTAAATGTGATAGTTTGAAACCTTATCATTTTAGGGTCTAATGTGAATTCCAAAAAATAACAATATCATGAAAATGAGTAATGAAAGAGAATACAAGGTACATCAAGTCAACTACCCAATCATGATCATCTTAAATATGTATGGAGCAGTTTCATTTGTGTTCTGAAATAGGACATAAAGGTATTTGAAATATTCAGCACACAACAAGTTAAGCATATGACCTCGTCGGTCCTTACAATACATATTAGTATCACTATTTTCATTTATCTAAATATAAATTTTTTAGGGTTTTTTTCACCGAGGAACCATTCTTCAATGCATAAGAATCCAAAATGTGATGCATGTGCAGAGTGAAGGAGATGCATGAGCATAATTGAAAGAGATTTATGAGCAGGTTTACGAGGAGATCATGAGCAGAATGTGAACAGACTGTGATGCATGTGCAGTTTTCACTATGTTTTCACAAAAGTTTCACATGAATTGCATTTTAGAAAACAATTCAGGTGAAAAATTATAAGATACAAAAAAATATAATGTAGTAAGACAATGATACAAGTAGAAAACCAAATTAGAGAGATTCAATTGACATAAAATGAATCACTTAGACTAATGATCTCTTTTTCTAGGTGATTCAAAATTTCAAATTACTTATGCTAATATGCTTTATTTTAATTTATGAACTATAAATATATAAAATAAAATAATTATTTTGCAATCTAAACGTATTGCAATGTGAAAATTGTTGAAAAGCATTAGCAAATTATCATTTTATTTGTTCATCATGCAAATTTGCAACTATATTTTTGTGCTCACTATTTTGATAATGTTTAAATAGCTATTTGAATTCATGATATAGAAAATTACTTTGACATTGATAAAATAGTTCCATCCATCTAATTTTGCGGGACTTGGTAGGGACTATACTTGCAGTGCAACCCTTGTTTATATAGTAATATAGTTCCTAAGTTCCTTGGATCTTCATCATTTAAAAGACAGAAGCATGATACATTTACTCATCCACAAGCCTTAATTACAACATTGAAAATGATTGTGTATGTAAAATGGAAAAGAAATTCACACAATCCCTACGAGCCTTTACACATACATTTTAAATCTATAATCTTTAGAGGAACCTAAAATGATTCTATTTTAGTTTCCTTATAACATACAATTTTTTCCACACAAGCATCCAAAGAAAGGTTCGCATTCATTATCTTAGCCAATTATTCAATGTCATGGTGGATTCTATCTTACTTTCTTTAATGATATACAAGTGCTTCAAATAATAGTTGAATAAAATGTTATCTTGATCAATCACCTCATCGATATCCTCGTGCAACAAGTACATCCTTGCAACTAGAAAAAGCATTAAAGCACCACTCAATGGTTATATAACATTAAGGAATTTATACCTTTCTAAAGATTGATTAGGATTGACCAAAATCCTTGGCATTGCCTCTCATTTCCCCATACAAGGATCTTCCTCCATTTTCGTCAACTCTCATATTCTCATTGTTCATATGTAGAGATTAGGATTTCTAGTCTCCTTTCTAATTAAAGACAAAACCTTCTACTACCTAAGACATGCTAGTTCTTTTACCTCCACTTTTATCTTCATCTAATTTATTAAGGGTTGTGTTACCAGTTTTTTCCCTTGAGGGAAAAATGCCTCACATAGGGTCCTAGGCCTTATTGGAAAAAAATTGAGGAGTTAAGTATTGAAAAAGAAAAATTATTCAAATACCTCTATTTGGATAATTTTTAATGTGCTAAAACTAATAAAGGATAAATGAGGTCTTGGTTTCTTTAGAATCCCCCAAAATGATTTTAATAAGATGTTTATCATGTTACTTAAGTCAAAAATCAATTTGATTTTTGTAGTTGGAGGGAGAAATAAGATCATATTTGGTTAAGTTGACTCAACTTCAAGTGGATAACTATGGTTTGAATGGGGTTAAAGACTTTAGAAGACCCAATTTTTCCATGCTTTGTCTTGTGAACATCAGATCTTAAATAGAATAGGGAGTTTCAATGAGTTTTGACAGTGATCTTTGAGAAAACAACTCGTTAAAGGCAGCATGCTTACAAAGAGAGCAATAGTTATGATGATTAAAGATAACGCCAATAAATCATGAGAATAGATTAAAAAAAATTTAAAGGAGGATGTGGTTTCTAGAATGTAAAAATCAAATCTAATAAAGAAAAGCAGCAGTTTCCTCTAAAAGAGCAGATTTATGCATCAACATCAACAATTTTCTTCATAAGAAAATTAGTTTCATGAATGAGCAGCGGGTTTGTCATCAAGAGGAGTAGAGATTTGAAAGAGGAGCACTAGATAGTAGGATCATACCTACACATTTAAAGCATCTACATTTGTGGATCTATTCATATAATGGGTGTGCATCATATCTCATGCTTATTCAAGGAGTTCATTCATAAATCTGATTTTTTTTTATGGTAAGGGTTTACAAGAGTTTTACCTATCAGTCATGTTTTCTTTATTTATCTTAATTCTCTTCCCATTTTTTCCATACTTTCATTTGTTAAGACTCAAAACCCAATACAGGGAGGTAACGACCATATTATGGAGTATTTTAAATGTGTTTATAGGTAGAGAAACTAGACCCTGGCAACTGGAGATCTAGAGTCGACATGGGACAACATTGTTAGAAAGGATGTGAATCAAAACTCTATAATTTTAGATCCCAAGTGGAAGGGGGTAGCACTATCATAAATGAGGATGCCACTATGGAGGAACAAGATAGTGGTTTTAGGATTTTCTTTATTATCCTTGTGTCTATCCATAGTCTTCCCTAATCTGCAGAAAACAAAAATAACTATCTAAAACATAAGAAAATTACTTACTAGACAAATTTTGGATGTACTAGCACTGATCCCTCCTCCCGCCCATGAGCGCTTCGATACTAGCACTGAAAAATGAAATTTCACATGCACTATGCTCAATCCATCCTCCCGCCCACAAGTGCACTAAAAAATGAGTTTTAGTTTTCACTCTCTTTTTGTTTATGATCCCCCATTGGTCAAACTTTCAACCAATTTGGGTTCATCCAAATTTGGTCGATAATTCGACCAAATCGGGCTCATAAACAAAAAAAGAATCTAACAAGCCAAAAAAAAGGCCTTGGTCAAAATTAAAGGTCAAACATTGACCTCAAATGTATTAGTGAAGCATTGTTGGGACTTCCCCATTCCCATAGGCCCCTACATTCTCCAAGATATGAGATCTATAAATCATTGGCCTTTGAGTGGTATGAGTGCCCACTCCAACTATATAAAAACATTTGAGCCCAATTCGACCCCATAGGCACATATATCCATATCATTGGCAAGTTATACATCCATGAGCCATGCATTGAAGATCATTGGATGAATTGTGTGGATGACCATGAGGTAAGAAAGAGGGATTACTGCAAGATGTCCCTCACACTAGCACAAGCTGCCTTAGTGGTCAATATTCCCCTAAAGGTTTGAGACAAAGATTCAGATAATGTGTTGGAGTTGATATATACTGTTGATAAAATATACAATCAGCCTATCTTGAATGCAGAGGTAGATAAGGAGGAAAATGACAGCATTGAATTTAGAACAAGGCATGTGGTCAGAATGACTTAGGCATGGATTGATAGGCCTTATCAAATGGATCCCATTCCCATGAAGGCACTAATGGATCCACCTAAGAAGGAAGATAAGAAATGTTTAGAAAGACCACATTGCCCGAGTTCAAGAAGGCCCCACCTCAGAAGCTGGGAACAGTGTATGGGCATGAACATGTAGTAGAATATAGTTATAATCCTAGGAACAAGGCCCCAAAAACTAGGATGACAGAGCAGGTAGATGCTCATTTTGGATCATCACATGTCACCCAAGGGGAAGGCACTTTTACCTCCAACCTATCTCTACCTACTACTAGAGAAGGGAAGAAGACTTATAAAAGAAAGAGAGCTTCTACCTCTCCGCAATTGGAAACTTTACAAGAGGAACCAAAACTAGAAGATGTACCCTTGGTAAAAAGGACAAGATCTCAAGAAGCCTCTCTAAGGAAAAGGAGATCAAAAGGAAGAATGTAAAGGCTCCTAAAGAGAATTAAAATCCTTTGGATACCCTAGGCTCAGATGAGTTCCTCATGTATGATTTTGAAGGCCTGGAGGGATTTGCAAACCAGTGACAGGATACACCTGACTCCATTGAAGGAACTAACATGGGAGCATAAGAGCCCATCCATCCTCAAGTGATCCTTACTCCACCTTCATCCTAATTCACCAAACCCACACTAAACATGCCTATCACAGGAATGGACTCTAGCACTGGCCAAAGGGAAGAAACTCAAGATGTCGGTGCTGCCCAAAGCATAGCAAGGGATAAAACTATAGGAGAGATTTCAACACCAACTCCACCACCTCACATTCCAACTCCACCAACCTCTCTCCCACCTCCCATTCTGACTCCACCACTTTCTCTCTGAACTTTGCCTCCTACTTCTACTCCACCACCGACAATGCAAACACCAACTCCACCACCATCTTTTCTTTTTCCTTCCTCTATCCTGATTCCCTAAGTGTCGATAGGCACAGAAGCTGCATCTCCCTTCAAAACCACATTGGTATCCATGACAGGCCTTAATGTGGAAATATCAATCAGTTCCTCCTGGGAAGAAGGCCAAGATAAAGGTGAACAGGAGGCTATAGTTGAAGAAGAGAAGGGAGAGGAAGAAATCCATGAAGGATAAATGCATGAGGGAGAAGGTAGGGAAGAAGGTGAACATGGGAAAGAGTTATATGAAGAGGAGGGGGTAACCCCTAGATCACAAAGCTTGGATTTAGTACTCCACATTTCCCCATATGAGATGGTTATTTCCTTTAGTAAAACTACTTGGTTTACTAAAGATATTCAACCACGAAAAATAACTTACACAGGTGAAGAGGAAGGAGAAGACATAGAAATGTCATTCTTAGGGAAGGCATTCCATCAAGTAGAGGCTAATATACCGGTGAGGACTATATCCTACGTCACTCAAGACACCAAGGGTCACTGGAAGGCACAGGTGGCAGTTCCCTCTACCACTACATCTCAAACACAAATAACCCCAGAGGATTATACATTAAAAGAGGTAGATCTGGGAGAACCAACAAGAGAAGGGAGTAAGACCCTGGCAGCTCTAGGGATCAAACATGCTCTAGGATTTATTAGAAAAGATGAGGAAACCATTAAGTCTTTGACATAGTAGAATGAGGCTCTGAATAAATTTATTCATAAGATGGTGGGTCCCATTGACCCAAATTGCCTAGAGGCCTCATTATAGGTCGTACTAGAGAAGAGATCTACTCCAGACTTGTTGGTAGGTATGACCCCGTCTTTTATTCAGGAAAGTGTTGATTGGAAGAATAATTTTGAACAATTTGGAGAAGGGGTTATCAAAATAGTTTTTAGGCCTTTCAAAGTTATCTTGGTGGAAACCACAAAATTGATAAACATGATGAAGAGTGATGAGGGGTTGGATTTTGAATTGACCAAATGGAAAACTGCCCTCTAGGACCTCAGGATAATCAAGAAGCAACGCTTCCAAATTTTGGTCAAGATATATGAAGGCGAAGAGCTAGAGAACTTTGGAACCTGTATTAAGAGCATAGACAAAACAATTAAGGTTTGCAAAAAGTTCCTAGACCGCATACAGAAAAAGCATAAGGAAATTGTGGAATGGGTAGAATAAATAGAAAACTTCTTCACGAGTATTGAATTAGAGCTATACCAAGATCAAGAGAGGAAAATTCTACACCCATCCAAAGAGGTGATACAACAATTCAAATATGTTCTGGTAGGTGTTAACAGCAAAAAAGTCCTACACCAACTTTTCTATTCAAAGGAAGATATGCAAAGGATGTCCAAGCACAAAAAAGAGATCAATTTCTTCACTTCTAAATTGATCATTTTTAGAGAGAAGAAAGAACAATGAATTAACAAAGTAAAGAGGTGAGAAATAAACTATGAGGAAGTACAAGAAATAGTGCAGAGGCTACGAGCTGCTCATCTAGAGTTGTTCCCAAACTAACTACTCAAATCCAAACTTAGCCAGTTTTGAGAGATGAAATTTTTCCATACTTAGCCATTTTTCCAAAGGCTAGTTTTTTGGCTTTTTGGCCTTTTGGCCTTCGAAAGGCCAAAATTTTGGGGATCTCAAGTTTTTGTTTCACACTTAGTTGAGTTTGCACTTGGAAAATTTTGGGGCAAAGGCTGAGGTCCAAATTTCTAGTTTATTCTAGTGAGATCATTTTTTTGCATGAAAATAGAACTTCAGATCAGATGGATGCATAAATGGGGTTTTTTTTGCAAGGATTAAGGGTCCTTTATTAGTTCCCACCTCAAAGAGAACCACAGACAAATATTCCAAGCGATAACTCAGAGATCAAGAAGAAGACTCTAGTTGCAAACAGTGGAACTCTAGCTCCTCTCTTTCTTCTTTATTAGAAATTTTGATCCCTTTTTCATGGGTAAACTAATTGTAAATGGATTAAAGATCTATGCAACTAGTTTAGTATCAATTTAGAAATATGTTTATTTATAAAATCTTTAGTTTTAGTTTGTTTTCATTATTTTTAGAGTCTTTGATGCCCTAGTTTCATCATTCAAAGTTTGTAGATCAGAGATCTATATATTATAATCAAAACAATATATTATGGTCAGATTCTTGATGCAGTAAAGATCTACAATTTGTGCTTCATTCAAGGTGTGATGTTTTCTGCTATCTATGCAAAATGTATGAATGTGTGTTTGCTTATTCATTCTTTTCAAAGAGCCAACGGCTTTATTGTTTCTTGAATCTGTGATTCTTTAATTGGAGTTTGTTGGTGTTTATATACCTTGTTGTGACAAATGTATGGGAAAGATCATCTTTTTGGCTCAACGATAAATCTGTCTCATTTGTGTGCACATCTTGTTGGCTTCACAATCTGATAGATTTTGAAAATCTTTCACGAGTGAATATGTTTTCTCTCCAAACAATTGCATCCATTGGGTATATAATTATGATGTGGTCTGATTTATATCTGGTGGGTTTGTTCACAATCTCTCCATCATTCTATTTGCAAGGAAGGATCAACAATGGTTTATGTCCATTAGGATTTCATTTTTAGCAATTCTCTTCATCCTTGTTACCCTACTCTTTTAAATTTCTGTCATAAATCTGAAAGCAATCAAAATCATCTTTAGTTTAAAACATAAATTTGCATCATTAGTAAAACTACAATCTTTGATAAATCATAAAATACGAAAAAATTACTAAAGTTGTTTTACAGTTTGGCATCTTGAAAGTACCAGCAAAGGCCCCCTGATGAACATTCACATTTATCTTCAACTGAGTTACCAAGAGATTTGTACCATGACCTTGGAGAACCTTGGGAATAACTTTTTTATTCTTTCAAGAGATGAAATTGAATCTCAAGATCCTAGCAATTGACTTTTTAAAAAACAACGCTCAACACAAGTCTTGCCTTATTTTCTTACTATATGTCCATCTTTATCTAATTTGTTCTATAATACCCACTTAATTCCTATCACATTATTTCCTCCTAGCCTTGGAAAAATTTCCCAAGTTGGCTTATTCTCAATATGTTCTAGTTATTCTTTCATGGATATCATCCAATACTAATCCTTGAAAGCTTGCTTCATAGTTTTGGGTTCAATTTTGGAAATCAAGCATAAGTTCACTTGTTCTTTAGCAGCCTTCTTGTGATAACAACTTTTTTTTGTCTCCTTTTATCTATTTCTTTGAATGATTCTTGTGTACATACTTAAAATTTTCAGGAGCATTTACCAAAGCATCTCCTTTATCATTTTGCTATTTTGTTTCTTCAACCTTCTCTTTTTCCTCTCCTTCATTTTATTAATTTGTTTCATATCCAACTTCTATTTTTGTATTCTCCAGAATATCTTCATAAACCTTCACATTTGTGCTTTCAACTATCCTTCTTAGTATCTTGTTGTAACATTTGTAAGATTCACTTTTAGTGGAACATCCAAGGAATATACCTTAATTTTCCCTTGTGTCAAACTTTCCCAAAAATTTCTTCATTTCTTCTTATATAACTATACCACCTAAATTGTAAGCACCTCTAATTAGATGTTCAGGTCAACCCCATTTTAGTGTTCTTGGGATTTCGTGTTCATTATACTTGATCTGACCCTGATTCCAATTTTCATTTTGATATATTATCCACAATCTTGACCCTTGGACCAAATTTTGAGACCTTTTGGGGGGATAGGTTTCCCTTGTTATCATATTCCCCAATTTTTTTCAAATTATTTAAATCGAGGACCTCTCTCAATGATTAAGTGGGAATTCTAAAATCCTTTTTTCCCTCTATGAGTTTTGATCTCTAAAATTCTTGCAAGAGGTATATAAGAAACCTACATCTCCTCATTCAGGTAAGCATCCTATCACAAGACAATCAAAACTTCACATCAAGAGCTCTCTCTTACAATTTTATATCTCAAACATTCGAAAGAAGATTTTAAGCATCCAAGGCATCTTTTAAAGGCAGTCTTCTCCATTATAGAAATATTCTCTCCCTCATGAAGGCCAAGTAGAGGAGAGATCAATTAAGAAAGGAGATCCTTATTTCAAATACATGAATATTGATGTGAATATATTCATTCCTAAAGAAAGAGTCATCAAGCATAACAACATTGTAGATTTGAGTATTTGTAGATCTATGAATTTGTGAAAAGAATCCTTGATTCTTCTCTACATTTCAAGATCCAACAACCACATTCAAAATAATTACAATCATATTCATAGACTTTGTGACACCAAGTTTATTTGTGAAGGTATAAGCATTTACATTTTAGATCTAATGTCTACTTTACATTAGCAAGCTTTCCTTTCATGCATATTTCATTTCAATTTTAAGGTTGATTCCTCAATCGGGGTTTGACTAAGGAAAACCTTTCTACACAATATTTCCTCTCTTTTCTATGTGTAGGAATAGGTGGCACCAATTTTGGGATCTGGTCTAGAAAGTTCAAGACCTCAACTACAGTCAGCAATTGAAAGAAGAGACTGGTACAAGGCACAAGCTGACCCAGTTGACCTAGTTCTAGGAACAGGTCAACCCAGTCAACCTATGACCTCCAAAATTGCTTCAAATTGAATTTACGTGTTAGTTAGTCTCTATGATTTTTTTTAGTTACAAAGTCAGTTTATATATTTTTTATCAGTCTGTACATTTTGAAATTCATCGGTTCTTCCTTTTTCTTGTACCTAATTTTTTCTTACCAATAATCAGGGATAACCCTACAAATTTTGTCATTTTTAGGCTCCAGAGATGCATTTCAAGGTGAAAAATCCTTATTCTCAAGAATTTTTTGTCATCATAACATTCAACATCAAAGGGCATAATTGTTTCTTTTTAATTTTTATAAGTTTTTAAAGTTTATTTTTTAAGGTTTCTTGCAATTTTAGGATTAATACCCTCTATTTCAAGTAAGTTTGCATTGTTGTTTGCAAAGTGGGCCTAAATTTCTAAATTTCACTTGCAATGCGGGCCTAAAGTTCCAAATTGCAAAGTGTGGGCATATAATCAAGTAAAAAAAATCCCCGACTGGATGTTGTCGAAACTTTTTTCCCTAACTACATGTTGGCGAAACTTTTTTCCCTAACTATATGTTGTCAAAAAAAAATTCCCCACCTGCATGTTGTTAGAAAATTTTTCCCTAACTACATGTTGCTGAAACCTTTTTCCCTAACTACATGTTTTCAAAACATTTTTCCCTACCTACATGTTGGCAAAACGAAATTCCCAGCCTGCATGTTGTCAAAACATTTTTCCCTTACTGCATGTTTTCAACACATTTTATTCCACTTGCACATTGTTGCCTGATGTGTTTTCAAGATTTTTAACCTTGATAAGCCCTCACATTACATTATATTTTACATTGTGTAATTGGAACTAAAAGTTATGATTACATCCAAATCTACACTTACATAGTGTAATTGAACCTTTTAGTTCCAATTACACATCATTGCACTTTTATTGCATATGCTTAGTGCACTTGGAACTTTTTATCACAATTGCAAGTTAATGTCTTACACTACATTATGTAGTCAAGACTTTTATTCCCGAATGCACAATGTATTTTCCTTCATCATAAACAAGTTTAATCGGTACTTTTAGTCTTGATTACACCTATAAATGTAAATATTGTGCCTTCCCCTGCAATACAGTCTTAAAACTCCAAAATTGCAAATTGGTCTATTTTTAGTCTTTTGCCCCATTTTTTCATGTCATATCAAGTTTTTTTCTTTTTCGTATTGTGTTTTGTGCCAATTTGTTGTCCAACATAAAAATTCTCATAATCTACCATTATAAATTCATTTTAGGTTCTCCTATTCACACTTCTTACCTCACCTTCATAGTGAGAATTTCCCTGAAGAACCAATATTACCCAAAGCAAGAAGAGGAGGTTGGAGTTCATTGAGAAAGGAAACAAGAACCATCAAGGATGCAATTTGGTGTTCTAGAAAAAAGCACCTTCACAAGATCTAAAAAATACAAACACTGGCAATCTGGTGATAGGAAGACCTCCAAGACAAAGGATGATGTTCATAAGAGTTGTGTCTTGTCAGACACTTAGTTTAGTTTCAATTATGTGTATGTAATTTAGTTTTGAAAAATTAAATGTAAAGTCAAAAATTGCAATTACATGTGATCACATCACATGTAAAATAATGAGATACAATTACATGTAATCACATCACATATGATGTTGTAAAATTTAATTGCAAGTGATCATATTTCAAGTTGAATTACAATAGGACTGTAATGTTCAGTAAGTCAAAAATTATTTATAAACTTCCAACCTTTTTCTCATAGCCTCTTTTCTATAAATACAAGAGGGATCATTATAAATAAACATTTTCTAGAAATATAACAAAACTATGTCAATTTGTGTGTGGACTCTAAAACTTTGAGTTCATATGTAAATCAAACTATAATCAATAAAGGAGGCAACTTAATTTCAAACTTTGTATTAAAACAATGTGTCATGTGATGACATTATCTATAGTTGATTGTGAGTGTTGTTTCATTGTTTAAGAGGGATATAAACTCAATTTTGTAGACTTTGAGTTGCATCTTGTAGAATTATAGTCTGGTTTCCATACTTGATCTTGTAGACTTTGAGCTACTTATCACATCTGAAACTAGTGTAGTACGCACAAGAAAAGGAATAACTTGCATACTTTATGTTGCTTCTATTTTTTTATGTTCGTGCGTGTAAGATGAAGTATATGTTGGAGACTTCAAGTTGTATGTTTTATTTTTGTTCCTAAATTCACATAAGGATTCATGAGAAGACTTTGATCTTTCATGAGATTATTTTTATTTACTTTGCTGAATTGTACTTAAGAGATCATTGTAAAGACAAAATCATGCATTCTAAAATTAGAGAATACGATGAAGGAAGAACTCCCACTTTGAAAGAAGAGAGTATGATGAGTGTCATGCCTCGTGAATTGACTTAGTGTACATAATCTTAGGTATTTTTTAGTTTAGAATGTTTTCAGTAGCAGTGAATAGAGGGAGCATTCCCTTCCAAGTAGGAGATACTATGTCTCACACATTATGGCTGGAACCATTGTTTTGCAATTGATTCCAAAATTATCAGATACAAAATATCCACCCAAAACTTTCTATTCTTCAATATTGAATTGTTCAATTAGATTTGCATAGGTAGTGTAATTACACTAAAGGAACATTGCACCCACTTAGTGCTTAACCATACTTGAGCCTAGAGGGTCATCTTCGTATCAATTTAAGCAAGGTTAGTTTTATGTCATATTAGGGAACCACACTATAACTCCTTATTATGATCAACACCTAGTATTTTATGTTACAATAACACTTACTTCTAAACACTCTAAAATATTTCATAGAAGGAGCCCTTCCCTATCATAGCTCATAAGACGTGTTTCCAAAGTTTCTTCTAATTTGAACTCTGTTAATTGTGTAAAATATATTATGTATTGCCTCTCTCCATTATATTTCTAATATATTTGCTTCATTCATCATTGTTCTAGCAACTTCGTGAATTGTTTTATTCTTTCTCTCGACCACACCATTATGTTGTAGTGTTGTAGGAGAAAATAGGTGCCTCTTTATCCCATGATTCTCACAAAATATATTAAACTCATTTAAATTAAATTCTCCTCCTCTATCATATATTAAGTATTTGATTCTTATATCTATCTCATTCTCAACCATAACTTTGAATATCTTAAACTTTTCTATAGCTTTTGATTTTTCTTATAGGAAAATAACCCAAGTCATTCTATATTAATAATTAATTAAAAGCATGAAATACATGTCACCTTTTTGAATTCTTGTTCTAGTTGGATCACAAAGGTCTATGTGCATTAATTACAAAAACTCTATAGAATATTGTTCTTTAACCTTAAAACTCCTCCTTATTTGTTTTCCAACTTGACACTCTTTGTAGATATATTTAGCAGACTTTGTATGCTTCAATAGATCCCTCACATATTGAACTAAACTAATCCTCACTAGAGAATCAAAATTAATGTGACACGTCCTCCAGTGCCATAACTAGCTTTCATTGATTTGAGTTATCAAACAATATCCACTAGCAGTCTTTAATTAATAAATGTTCTAATCTGTCTTCTTTCCAGCAACAATCACAGTTCCAAATTTTTTCCTAATTTTAAAACCACCATCCTAAAAAACAAGGTTGTATACGTTTCCAGACATTTTACCAACACTCAAAATATTATGTCTTAAGCCCATAATACAATGTATATTGTCAGTACTGATTAAGCCTATTCTAAGTATCTTAGCAGTTTGATCATCTGCAAGCCTAACAACACCTCCCTCATATTTCTTAAGATTTAAAAACTTACTCTTGTCACCAATCATATGATTTAAACATACACTATCAATAATCCAGTCATCCTTATCCTTTTTAGCATGAAAAATAGACATCATAGTATCTTAAAATTTTGCATCGCCTTCTGGAGATTTTCCTTTCACAGTTTTACCAGGGTTAGTAGAGCAAAGTTCTTCCTTTACAACTATGAACAAATATTCATCATATTTTTTGTAATCAAATTCATCATCATAAATACTAGCATCTTCTCTAACAAAATGAGCTTTGATTGAAACATTTGTAGATATCTTACACTCACTACTTCCAATAGTTGACACATGGAAGTCCGCACTTTATGTAAAAACACTTCTCACTTACTCATATCTATGCATACAAAGGGATAGATTCTCTTTCACAAATCCTCATCCCGAACTCCCTCAATAATTCATCCTTTATTTATAATATCCTCATACGTGTAAAATATTCCAAGGTTGACTAATCATCTTAACCAAACATAATTCAAATTAGGTCAATAAATAAGAATTCTTATCGTGGAAAGGAATGAAAAATGGACCAAATACATCTTGACTACGACCAATAAATATAATAAACATGTTACTTTTTAAAATACATTCACGAGAGCTTTTTGTGTGAAAGTGTAAATACCCGAGGTCAGCCAAACCTAGAGTAAACACCATGATACTTTGAACATGTAGCTTCAAAACATAAAACCTCACACCATCTGAACCAAACAAAGATAAGAACATTACAAGAAAAATTCTTGATCCACAACAGCAGAAAGTAACAAGCAGAGAAATGTGGAGCATGCATTTCTCACGGGAAAATTTTCCAAACACTGTCACACACTAGTGAAGACAACTTCCTTTGAACTATGATCATGTTCACAAAATCCCAAACCAAATACCTCTAAACATTTCTTAACAACATATCCAATATGTATGAATTTATTTGCAATATAGAATCAATGTAGAGCATAACTCTCAGCACAACTACATAGAAAACACAAAAACATCAGTAACAACTAGTCACTAATGACAACAAAGACATGTTAACATCAATGACTCATCCAACGACTCATTCTTCCCAATCTTGCAATGGTTTGTTCTAATATGTTCGCTTCCTTACATGTGTAATAAGGGAATCAAAGACTTGATTTGTTTCTTTTAAAATATAACACTTGCACACAAATGCTAATAAAATGACACCACACAATCCAAATTAGCAAGAAAATAAACTATATTTCCCTCACAAACATACAGGGAATCAAAAAGTGATTTGGTTTACAGTTCTAAAATAATGATGACATTATTTACCTCCATGTGGATTTCAATACTTTAAATTTGCATGTAAATAATAACATCCTCATTTTGGCATCCATCTCACATCCTAATCAATAAGTTTAAAATGTAAATGTGGTAGCTTCACGCGATGGTAGAGTAAAAGGTTTTAAAATAGTAATATCACATGTGAAGAAAAAAATAAAACTTGTTCCTCACCCACGCTATAGGATAGTAAAATGTAGATCAATGAGACTTTCATTGCTTACTTTCCTTATATTGTAGCTTTGTATTTGTTTTCCCTCTCAAAATAGAGATGGAGCGTTATTTAATCACATGGAAGGTTAAAGGAAACAATTGTTTAAATTGTTTAAAAATATATGAAGTTCAAAAGCACCCTCCAAAGGCATTTAAAGAATTAAAAAATGCTTGTGATTTTTAACTAATGGGAGGATAACACTAAACATAGTACTAGCTAAAGTCTATAATTTATTTTTACATTAAACCTTGTGAATAACTTGATTAAATTAACCTTCCCATAGGATTTACACCTTAAGGGAAAATTATAATGTTTAAAACAAATATTTATGTCCCCCATAAATATATGAAAATATTAGAACTATTTTAAATATTTAATATTTGTAAAAGAAAGATTGCAAAATTAATTAATTAAAAGCTCTTCATGCAAAGGATTGAATCAATGCCAAAGCACACACAACTTTTGTGGGCTGCAATTTTTTTAGAGGGATATTATATATGACTTAGATCATTATTTTATCGCTAAAACTTGCACAACAACTCAATTTCTAGGAGCTCCTTTGTAACCAAGGTCATTCAGTAAACTATTTAAATATTTTTTTGTTCAAACCTCAATATTCATTCAAAAATCATAAAAAAGGAGATAAAGACTTGAGATGTACACAAAAAGTTGTGAAATTGTATAATGAAGAATTTTTCATTTTTACAAGTCCTTACAAACCCCATTTAGAAATGTTGAAATAATAAAATCAACCTCAAAAAATCTCTAGAAACTATGAAATTGAGCTTAAATTCTCTTGGTGAATTATCAAAAAAATAAAAATAACCAAAATTTGAAGACAAGGATTATGAAATTTTAATGCAATTATGATGAACTATAACTGATTGAATGTTTGAAGATGAAAAAGTTGATAATCACCGAGATGCAGAAAGTATATGCAAGACACTAAATCAGTTAATATATTATATTGTCATTAATGTCAACTTAATATGGTATGCTTTCTCATACTCATATTGTCACAACACTTAAAGATCTAAAGAGACAATTTTTTTATCATCGGTAATCATGTACACCGAGTGAAAGTAAACCTCGAGTGACAGTGAACCCCGAGAAAAGAAGTTCACAGTGTTACCCAAGCAAGTGATACCCGAGTAAGCATTACCAAGCAAACTACAGTTGTCACTGAACAAAACTTAAGTTGATTCTCTAACTATCTGCAGTAGTCACCGAGCACAACTAAAGTGTTGACCAACATGAACTAAAGTTAGGAAAATGACAAAACAAGTTAGCTGGCAGGAGCTAATTATAGAGTTAACTGTTTGATTACTTTGTTTTCATCGATCAGTTAAAAGCTAAAGATAAGAAGGAGATTTAAAGCATATTTTATTCCAGAAAACAAGGAGATTTTTACAGATTAAAACTAAAGCAAGCATTGCGATATTTACAGATCAAGAAGTGATCAACGAAGAAAACAAGAAGGACAAGAAATGGTGAAATCATGTCTATATAAAGAGACAAGCAATTCATTAGGAAAAAGGAATGTTGAAGAGAATTATGGTGAAGATAGAATTCTTCATACAGATTTGATCATACAAGCTAAAGAACAAAGCTAAGAATTACGCAGACACCGAGCAACAGAGAAGTAACAACATTCACCAAGCAGAAAGAAGTGGAGCAAAGGAATTGAAGAGAACATTGATCAGAAGAGGTATTATGAGCTTACAATAGATCTAAACATCTACAAGATTAATTTGTATTTATGAATAGGTCATATACTATTTCAGTTTAACCATTGATTTAGAAAATATCTTAACAGAGTATGATTTAACCATCCTTTATATATTGAGATACATCCCAAGGAGTATCAAAAGGTTTTCATGTTGACAGCATAGTGAATGCTAGGTCAAGTGATAAACTTTTAGTGATAAATCCTCTAGCAAGGTCACACTTAACAGTGTGTTTGTAACCTTTAACAGGGTTGGATCTTCATCGAGCTCACTTTAGAAAAGTGAAAATTTTGGGTTACCAGTCACAAGTGGTTTTTCCCCTAACAGGGTTTCCACGTTAAAAATTCATGTGTCAAATGTGTATATGGTTCATTGTTTTGATGTTTTTCTTTACACATTACTAAAATATGATTGATGGGTAAACACTAAGTTATTTACTGTATTTCGGTAAAGGTTAAGAAAAGATAGACTATTATTCAGTAAATCTTAAGGAAAGGGTAAAAAGTATAAACACTGAGCAGTATATACATGATAGATTTACAAAAGGTATACATCTTGTAGGACTGAAGATAACTAGAGGTTTTATATTTGTGGTATAAAGTTTTGGGTTGATTTATTGGATTAATTTTTGAGGCCACTGATTCAACCCCCCCCCCCCCCTCTTGGTTATTCTAACAGTTGGTATCAGATCTTGTGTGCTTAGAAAGGGATTTTAAAATACTCAAGCTAAAGATCACAAGATGAGAAAAAGGGATGTGCCTAAGTTGAACAAGGACAACTTTGCATCATGGAAAAGTAGGATAAGACTCCACCTATCATGTATTGGAAATGATGTCACTCAATACTTAGATACTAAATTTTTTTTACCTACTGGACCTCCAACGGTTGATCAATTGAGAGAAAAGCATGAACACAATTCTATGATGATAGAACTTGCTTCCTCACTCTCTGATACTGAATTTAAAGATGTCAAATCATGCACCACTACAAATCAAATGTGGGAAAAATTGAATCTAGTACATAGAGGAGATAAGAATGTGCTAAGATCTAAGGTTGAATGCCTAAGAGGAAGGTTTGATGACCTATGAATGAATGAAGGAGAAAACATCACTCAGTATAACTGCATAATCAAAGAGGTTGTTAATGCTATCCGGAGAGTAGGAGGTTTACTTGAAGAAGAAATAGTGGTAAGTAAAATTATAAGAACCTTACTGCATGTTTATGTTATTAGAGTATCTCTTATACAAGAAATGAGAGCAGTAGAAAATAATAATGTTTCTCTAGATAGTTTAATTGGTAGACTTATTTGATTTGAGATGAATAACTTTGACAACAGTGTCTAACCAACTATTGAGTCTACATTCAAATCTTCTTTGAAAATAAGTAAATCATGTCATAAACATACTATGATAAATGATAGTGAAAGTGATAGTGATGACCAATAACTTGATGAGATTGAAGCACTAATGGTTAGAAGATTGCAGAGAGGCAAAGACAGATACAAAGGTAAATTGTCATTGGTATATTTTAATTGTAAAGAGATTGGACACTTTGCTACTAGATGTCCTAACAAAAGAAAAGAAGACAGAAATAATGATAGATCATATGAAAAGAAGTTTGATAGAGGTGATGACATAGATTACTGAAGCAACCGACAATCTGACAGAAGAGACAATCAAGACTACAAGGACAAAGGAAAGAAATCTTGTTACATGGCTGAGAACAACGCTGAAAATTACTAACACTGAGTCTAATGAAGATATTGAGGTGGTATTTGTTGCTATGAAGGATGACTCAGACGAAGAGGAAAGGTATTTTAAACTGCACTCATATCTAATGTTAGTAAGAATGATGTATGGATTATTGATAGTGGTTGTACTCACCACATGACTGAAGATAATGAAAAGTTTGAAACTTTTAAATATTATAATGGTGGATCAGTAAGAATGGGTAATGACTCACCTTGTCTGGTTGAAGGTAAAGGAACCATAATGTTGAATAATCTGATCAGATGTGAAAATGCATATTGGGTGAAAGGACTAAACTATAATCTATTGAGTGTTTCACAGCTAAATAACACATGACACCAAGTTGCATTTGAGAACAAAAAGGAAAATATCTTTAATGAATCAAGAAGGTTGATCAGAACTAGTGAACAGACAAAAGGTAACCTATTCTATCTTGATGATATTAATACCACTTATTTAATGGCTAAAAATGAAGACATATGGTTGTGGCATAAAATGTTATGTCATGTGAATTTTGACAACATGGTTAGGATAAGAAATAAAAGGAAAGTAAGAGGCTTACTGAGAATTTCAAAGCCTAACCATGTCATGTGTAAGAATTGTCAAAAAGGTAAACTAACAAATTCTATTTTCAAGAGGAAAACCTACACATCCAATGTTATTCTTGTCAGGCCCAAAACTAGGGCAAAACACACAGACAATTTTTTTGTTAACATAAAACAACAACTATGATGACACAATAATATTGAAACCATTGAGGAAAGGTGATAGCATGGCGAAGTTAATCTACGAGCTGAAAGGTCTAGTCATAGATTGAGTTGGGGTTATCAACAAAGGTGGATGCAGAGTCGGTATTCCAACTTGATAGATGACAAGAGACCCTACAGTTTAGTACTACAGGGACATAGGGGTATACTAACTCCATTAATGGTTGACCTAGCAATCCAATTTATTAATCATATTCAATTTTATTACAACCCTTAAACATCGCCGATATAACAAGGTTCTCACAATTACTATAATCTTTTCCAGTTACATTGCGAAAGGATGCTTTTAACTTGCTTGAGGAACTATCCAAATTTCCCAATTAACTGATTTCAATAATAATTAAATCCTAAACTTCATTTGTTCACACCTTTTTAATAATAAATAATTAATTAACTACAAATAGAAATTTCCCATGATTTGAAAGGAACACTTAATTTAACATATTGACCTATCCCATTAATACCTCTGTATTCAGATTTTACCCTTTTTAACATTTGCATGAAAACACATAATAGTAATAATCATTATTGAAGTAAACGCAATTAATAATTTAAACTATATAATTTAAATTAATCGAATAAACCTATTACTCTAATAGGCTAATCAATTTCAATTAATAACGTGAGTTATTAAACTATTACACTAACTAGGCAATTTAAAAAGAAAAGAATAAATCTATTAACCTATTAGCAAAACTGCACATTTTAAATAAAAAGTAAAAATACTAATCTATTAATAAAACTACACCATTTAAATAAAAATTAAATCTATTAATCTATTAATAAAACTACACCATTTCAAATAAAGTAAAAAAAAAAAAAGTAAATCTATTTAACCAAAACTTAAACTAACTTAATACCTACTAACCACCTACTAATCTACCTACTAAACTACATATTAACCATCCAACTAATCTATCCTTCTAATCCATCCTACCCCTAACCCATCACCCTTTCTTTATCCTTGGCTCACGTGACAAGTGGGAGAGAAGTCAAGACAAAAGTCAAGGGGGGGCTCCAAAGGGTCGAATTCCCAAGAAAAAGAAATGCAAGGCAAACTTTAATTTGGGCCCACCAAACTGGTTATCCAAAAGTGCATCCAAGCCTTTGCTTTCCAAGCAAGGCAAGCACGCATGGAATGGAGGAATGGAGGCCAAGTGGGTGGGTGGCAGGGAATAAGGAGATGGTGCCAATACCCATGTTCACCCCTCCTTGTTTATTATTACCAAGGGAAAGGGAGATGTGGGACCCATTTGCAAAGGGGTATATGTTTTATTATAAAATTACTTACTTTTCCTTTCATTATTAATCATTTAGTTCAACATAATGGTACTAAAGTAATAAGAGAGTTTTATATTAATCATAATTTATGAAGGGGGTTTATTATTCTAACCTAATATTTATAGGGGTATCCTAGGGGGAATATTCTCTGTGATAATTTGGGAATTAAATCCTCTCTCATACATTTTCCAGAGAGCCTTTTGGCTCTCTAAAATTTGGAAAGTGATATTTTTATCTCTTCTCTAACATTGCATTGCATTACATTCATTTGTTTGTTTGTTTGAAGTTAAATGTATGCAATGTACATTATATTGATGCATTACACAAAGAGAACCATTTATAGAGTATTGATAATAGGTAGTTGTTAATTAGTGTCCAAATTTGATTAATGAACCATTGTTAACATGTTATCCTCCAAAATTTGAAATTGCAATATGGAATTCAAGGTAAAGTGTCATTTTCAAAAATGGTTACATCTTCATTTACAACATTGAAGACTACAAAATTTAGTCCATTATATTACAAACTTCACCTTCAACATGAAGGCACATTACAAGAAAAGACACTACAATGGAGGAGTCTCTAATATCAAGACAACAATAACACCATCCAAGCTCCAATTTTAAATGGCTCCAACACAAGGTTCTTCCAAAAAATCTACAAAATAAAAAATGATACTAACCATGGAGAGCTCACCTCACATCCTAGGTCTCAAGGAGACCACCCCTGAGCTAGGAGAATTGGTAACCAATGAGTGACATTCACACCATTTTCACAATACAAAACACAATAAGAAAACACCCATCCAAGGCTTGCACAATAGGATTCACCTTGAACCCATAACAAGGGGTGAAGGTGAATTTCTATGTAGGAGGTTTCCAATTAAATACATACAAATCCATGCCTTTCCAAGGCTACAATCCACATACACTCTTCTATACATTATTCTCCTTATCTCCCCCAAATCAAGATCAATAACCTTCATTGGCATGCAAGGGCCCATACACCTTGCATCTTTTCCCTCTTCTCTCCATGAGAAGAGACTCTACACTTCCATGGAATTCAACTAACCCCTTCCCCCATACATGGCCACTTCTTCCCTATCCAAGGGTGAGTAATTCCATTACACCCTTCACAAAACTCCCTCATTCAAAACAAGAATAAAACCATAAGCATGAAATCAAACCAAAATCCCATTCCCTTACATCACAACAACACAAAACACATAAATCACATATACAAGAGAATGAAATACATAATACTCTAATTGCAACAAAACAAGAAGCTTCCATGGCAATGGTGGAGACCAACCTTCACAAGTGTTATGGAAAAATGATGTTTGAGAAGAGCCCAATCCCTTTTTGCTTTCTTCAATCCAAAACCCTAATGTCTCTAAAATTAAAGAGTGGGTGAACACCCTCTAACTCTATAAAGGGCCTCTAAAAAGATCTCCAAATCCTACCCACCCAACAACATTAATATCAAAATTGACTCCTAAGTCCTTTGGTTGTCCTATGTCCCCTATCATAAATGCAAGATTAGAAAGGAGTGTGGTTTGGGTAAAAGGTCAAGACTCCATTTTCGCAACATGTGAGTAATGGGTTATTAAGAGGGTCACCAAGGCCACTAGTGGGTTCTAGAAGTGTTAGAAATGTTCCTAACCCATACCCCTATCACTAAGGTACTTGAATTTTCCTAAAATTGACCGTTAGGACCTCCTTTTGGCCTCTAGAAGTGACTAGAACAAAATTTAAGTTTAAACAATTTAATTGGGTTCCATTGCCAACCTTGGTAGACATGTCATCACATAAACACATAACAAGTTTCAAGTGACTCTGTAAAATAACATAATACAACATTGACATGTCACTAATTTCAAAGTGAAAACACCTAATACATTCATAAAATTTACGGTCACAAATAAAATCACTTAACAATGAGGTTAGAATCTCTTTATTAGATTCAATCTTGTCTTTACAATTTGTACATAGGGTTGGTTACTGATTCTCTGATAATTT
>MU223867.1:3438549-3449183 GCA_018584345.1 Thuja plicata | reverse complement strand
ATAATCAAAATATCATAACATATTTTTCCATTTGAATTTAAAATACTAAAATAATCATCATAATGCATGTGTATACCTAAAGCATCATAAACATCATCGATAAAGTATACAGAAGTAATCATCACATAACATAAATAATACTAATAATGTCTAGTCCATCAGATATAATGTCCCAAAATATCGAATCATAATGTATCAAAATAAGTGTATTAGCTAAGCTATGATGGGTCAGGGTGAGGCCTCACAATTCTAGATTTATTCCATACTGACTTATGTGGACCAATGAGAATAAAGAGCTACTATAGTGATAGATACTTCATTCTATTTGTAGATGATTATTCTAGAATGATGACTGTTATGTTCTTAAAAGACAAATCAGAAGCATTAAAGATGTTTAAATGGTATAAAGCTATAGTGGAAAAACAAAGTGGAAAGGAACTAAAATGTCTAAGATCATATAGAGGAGGAGAAATTATTTTTGATGAATTCACTAACTTTCGTAATGAGCATGGAATTCAAAGACAGGTTTCTGCACCAAGAATAACACAGCAAAATGGAATTGTTGAAAGAAGGAACAAATCCATTGTTGATTATGCCAGAACACTGATGATTGAGAAAGGCATCACACAAAATTTCTAGAGAGAAGCTGTCAGTACTGCTATCTACACATTAAACTGAGTTCAATTGAAGAAAGACACCAATAAGACACCTTATGAGCTATGGTATGGATACACACCCAATGTAAGTTAATTCAAAATTTTTGGAAGTCAATGTTATATTTTGAAAGATGGTAGCAATGGAAAGCTTGACTCGAAAGGTGAAGAAGGAATATTTCTAGGGTATTCTACCAAAATCAAGGCTTATAAATGTCTTAAAAAATCCTCTAACAAAATCATTGAAAGTGCAAATGTCAAAGTAGATAAATTTGCTGATAAAAATGATGAGGAAAGCATAAAGGAACTGAAAGACTACAACAATTTTGTCTATAGTGAAGAACCTGACACTTTGCTGGAGCAACAGTGTATCACACCCAAGTGACAGAACAATGCACCCGAGCATCAGGCTGTAAACACTGAAAATCAGGAAATTGCTCACAATGATGTACCGAGCGATGAAGATCAGAATGAAGGTCAAGATGGTGAATATAATGATGAACATAGAGCTGAACCAGTACTTTCCAAGTATGTCAAAAGACACCATCCACAAAAATAGATCATAGGAGACAAAAGGGCTTGAATGAGAACAAGAAGTAAGTCACTGAACACTAGATGTTTAATTTGTGATTTTGAGCCTAAATATGTTGATACTGCACTTGAAAATGAAGAATGGGTCAGTGCTATGAATGAAGAGATAAAAAAAATTGAGAAGAACATAACATGGACAGTAGTACCTAGACCGAATGACAAGAATGTCATTGGTACCAAATGGATATTCAGAAACAAGTTAAATGAGAATGGAGAAGTCATAAGGAACAAAGCAAGATTAGTATGCAAGGGATATGCTCAAGAAGAAGGTATTGACTATGGAGAAACCTTTGCACCTGTTACTAGACTAGAAGGAGTGATAATTCTCCTTGCTTATGTTGCATTCAAAGGATTCAAAGTATACCAAATGGATGTCAAATTTGCATTCCTAAATGAAATACTAGAAGAAGAAGTATACATTAAAAAACCAAAAGGGTTTGTTGATCCTAACAAAAGAAACATGGTTTGTAGACTACACAAAGCCTTGTATGGATTGAAACAAGCACCGAGAGCATGGTATGAAATACTTCACTCCTATCTCATAAGTATTTGATTTGTAAGAACAAGTGAAAACTATAATCTGTATTTAAAATAAGATACTGATTATAACATTCTGATTGCTGAAATATTTGTTTATGATATCATAGTTGGAGGTAATGATATGTTATGCAAATCATTTTCTGATGAAATGAGCAAAGAGTTTGAGATGTCAATGTTTGGGGAGATGAAATTCTTTCTTGGTCTATAGATTCTTCAACAGGATATGGGAATCTACATAACACAATCCAAATACATCAAGGAAGTTCTCAAGATATTCAAGATAAAGGACTCCAAGCTAGTTGGAACACCTATGGAAACCAGATGCAAGTTGACAAAGGAAGACAAGTCAACCAAGGTAAATCAGACCATATATAGATCTATGATTGGAAAACTTATGTATGGTGTACTTACTAGACCAGATATAGCACATGTAGTTGGAATAGTTGCAAGATTCTCTACTAATCCCAAGGAATCACACATGACTGTTGTCAAAAAAAAATTGAGATATCTAAATAATATCAAAGACTATGGCTTATGGTATAAAAGAGAAGGAAAATTTGAGCTTCAATTCTATACAGATGTTGATTGGGATGGAAACATAGGTGAGAAAAAGAGCACATTAGGAGGAGCATTCTTTATGGGTGACAGACTTGTCACATGGATAAGTAAGAAACAAGGATGCATCTCACAATCTACTGCAGAAGCAGAATATGTGGTTGTTTCTGAAAATTGCTCTAACATTGCATGGATCAAGAAATTACTCGAAGGTATGAATATGAAAATTCTTGAACCAATGATTATTTATTGTGATAATACAAGTGCAATAAACATTTCAAAGAACCCTGTCATGCATGGTAAGACTAAGCATATTGCTATCAAGTATCATTACTTAAGAGAACAAGTGCAAGAGAAAGAGGTGATAATGGAATATGTTTAATCCAATGAACAATTAGCAGACATATTCACAAAGCCATTGCCTAAAGATACATTTGAGTACCTAAGAAATAGACTAGGGGTTCGACCGTTGTCTACTGGTCACTAAGATGACTAGGAGGCTACATTAGCCTACACATAATTAGAAGATCATTCATGTTGATGCAAGAAAAGAGATGGACTACAAAGATCTATCAGTACATATAAAGGTACTTATCTGCACCGTACAGTAGAGTTATTGTATTGCTCATCGAGGGGAAATTCAAGGAATATATTATGAAAAAAAAGATTTAGTTTGGCATTTTTGTCAAAGGGAGAGATGTACTTAATGAATAAGGAGAGAAGTATTCAATGAAATATATTGTTTTCAAAGGGAAAAGAGATGAAATCTCTATCATAATCATCCATCAAGGAGAGGAATAGTCAAAGGGAGAGAAAACATCAGAGAAAGATTCAAAGAAACATCCATCTAAGGGAGAGAATTGGAAAATTTAACACTGCATATCTATCCAAAAAAGGGAGAAGAGATTCTATAATAAAGGGAGAAACATAATCAAAATTTGTTACATTTATCCAATGAAGGGAATGAAGAATGAAGAAAGTACTCTGCAAGAATCAAATATAAGCTAGAAGAGCTTACTAAGAGTTAGACATTTGTATTGGTTATAGAAAAAATAAGTTTGGTAAAGATTGATGAACTACAACTGATATATTTCATATTACATTAGTATTATGCAGTATGGTTCCATCAATGCCAAAGGGAGAGATTGATGAACTACAATTGATTGAATGTTTGAAGATAACAAATTTGATAATCACCGAGATGCAAAAAGTATATGCAAGACATTAAATCAGTTAATATATTGTATTATCATTGATGTCAACTTAATATGGGATGATTTCTCATACTCATATTGTCACAACACTTAAATATTTGAAGAGACAAAGTTTTTTTCTTCGGTAATCATGTACACTGAGTGACAATAAACCTTTAGTGAAAGTGAACCCCGAGCACAGAAGTTCACATTATTAACCAAGAAAGTGATACCCGAGTAAGCATTACCGAGCCAACTATAGTTGTCACCAAATAGAACTTAATTTGATGACCGAGCTATCTACAGTAGTCATCGAGCATAACTAAAGTGTTGATCGACAGGAACAGAAGTTAGGAAAATGACAAAACAACTTAGCTGGCAAGAGCTAATTATAGATTTAACTATTTGATTACTTTGTTTTTATCGATCAATTAAAATCTAAAGATAAGAAGGAGATTTAAAGCATGTTTTATTCTAGAAAACAAGGAGAGTTTTACGGATTAAAACTCAAGCAAGCATGGTGAGCTTTACGAATCAAGAAGTGATCAACAAAGAAAGTAAGAAGGACAAGAAATGGTAAAATTATGTCTATATAAAGAGACAATAAATTCATTATGAAAAAGGAATGTTGAAGATAATTCTGGTGAAGATAGAATTCTTCATACAAATCTGATCATACAAGCTGAAGAACAGAGCTAAGAATTCTGTAGACACCGAGCAACAGAGAAGCAACAGAATTCATCGAGCAGAAAGAAGTGGAGGAAAGGAATTGAAGAGAACATTGATCATAAGAGGTATGATGAGCTTACAATAGATTTGAACATCTGCAAGATTAAGTTGTATTTATGAATAGATCATATATTGTTTCAGTCTAACCATTTATTTAGAAAATCTCTTAACAGAGTAGGATTTAACCATCCTTTATATATTGAGATACATCCCAAGGAGTATCAAAAAAATTTCATGTTGAAAACATAGTGAATGATAGGTTAAGTGATAAACTATTAGTGATAAATCCTCTAACAAGGTCGCACTTAATAGTGTGTTTGTAACCTTTATCAGGGTTGGCTCTTCACCGATCTCACTTTAGAAGAGTGAAAATTTTGGGTTACTGGTCCCAAGTGGTATTTCCCCTAACGGGGTTTCCATGTTAAAAAAACCATGTGTCAAATGTGTATATGGTTCATTACTTTGATGTTTTGCTTTACACATTACTAAAATAGGATTGATCGGTAAACACTAAGTTATTTATTGTATTTCGGTAAAGGTTAAGAAAAGATAGACTATTACTCGGTAAAGCTTAAGGAAAGGGTTAAAAGTATAAAATTAAACACCGAGCAGTATATACATGTTAGATTTACAAAAGGCATACATCTCTTAGGACTAAAGATAACTAGAGGTTTTATATTTTTGGTATAAAGTTTTAGGTTGATTTATTGGATTAATTTTTGAGGCCACTGATTCACCCCCCCCCCCTCAGTTGTTCTAACAAAGTCATGGTTTAGAAAATTTTAATGCTTGTAGTTTTAGGATACCATGTTGTCAGATGGTTTAAAAATAGGGTTCTATCACCATTATGAGGATGATTTTACACTGGAAATGAGGAAAATTTCAAGTTGTCAACATAAGGTGTACAATACTAATACAATTATCTACTTATAAATAAAATAAATATAGACTTTCAAACAAAATGTGTGACTCGTGTAATCCTTTCTAAAGAATTGCTAATCTTTTCTACCTGTCCATGCTTGAGTTCTCTCTCTCTCTTTATTGAAAAAGATATTATTGATGATGTGATATTAGTGATTGAAATCATGGGTTACATGAAGTAGATCATTTAGCT
The DNA here is from genome assembly GCA_018584345.1 of Thuja plicata. Classification (NCBI taxonomy): domain Eukaryota; kingdom Viridiplantae; phylum Streptophyta; class Pinopsida; order Cupressales; family Cupressaceae; genus Thuja; species Thuja plicata. The sequence goes on along the minus strand of MU223867.1, from coordinate 3,443,808 downwards.
ACAATCTTTTCCCCTTTGGCTACAAATAGCTATTCCTTCACCTACAAATAGTCATTCTTACAATTGGAACTCCCAACAACCTTAGTTGCAAGTGTTTGTTATCTTACTATATGAAGAGTTATCTTTTTTCCAAGACAATATATGCTAAAATCACCAAAATAAGTATATTATATTTTCAAAATAATTATCAAAATATGCAATCATTTATTAAGATATTATATATTTGTTATAATTCTTTAAACTTCAAATATTTATATAAAGTTTCAAATATTATATGAATTTGTTAAGGAAAATGATTTGTGAAATAAAAAATAAATATAAGAAATAGTACCAATTACTGGTCTCATCAGGCTTACCATTGGAGGCACCATTTCTTTCGTCTTGACACTTATGCTTTCATTTATATATCATGTCATTTGAGGACATCATACCTTCTCTTATTTCACATTGTTCTTAAAAGGAAGATAAATACATCATCTCTTCACCTCCTTGAAACTTCACATGGAAGAAATCTTATTGTCATATTTGTTAGTGGGTAAAACATACCTTCCCTTATTTTATATTATTGTTGAAAACAAGATAGATACAATTTTATATTTGGTATTGCAAGAGAAATTGTAAAAATATTTAGATCTAAAATTTTAAAAATATTTATACAAACATGCTACATGAAAACAATAAAAATATACATAACATAGTAGATACCTATTGTCACGGGGATTTGCACCCGAAAAGATAATTTTGAAGACTCGTTAAACATGGGAACAACTACGAGCTCATGGGTTTCTCATTGTGTAGCTAAAACTCTTGATTATGGGTCAACTTGCCTTTTGATTTCCAAAAAACTAAACTGATTTAGGGAAAAGAGTAAGAAAGATAGCTTGAAATGAAACTCTAAACTCATAGGGTGATGCACCGAATGAGAACTGAGATCTGTAACCTACTAAACTTACAAAATATTTAACAAATAATCGTCAAACTCTCACAACTCAACTAAACAGGAGATGCATAAGTATTTCCTATAAAGGGTTGAACTTAACACTTGCATGGAGGAAACCCAACTGGTTTTATCAACTAAAAGCCATCAAAATCAACTACACTATTTAGGAACTACATCAAGCATGTATCTTCTTACAACAAGCTTTAATTAAATGATACAAATTAGAGGACTTTGAACATAAATCACAAATCTCATCAAATCATTCATCCATAGCATGATATAAGAAGTATTGAGAAGGAATAGTACTACTATTTTATTGAAAAAAATGAAGGAGCTATTGGTGTTACAAAAACTAAAAAATGAGTCCAGAGAAAGAAGAGAAATCTCAAAAACTAACTCCTAAAAAGAGATACAAATGCCTTATAAAAGGTTTTCCACCAACTCCAAATAGAACTGAAAGTGAACTAATCCCAAAGTAAATTGGAATTCAAGTTTATCTTTCTCTCTCCTTCAAAAAGGCATGAATATGCCCTTGGGTCATATAGAAGAGAAAATACCTAAAATTAAGGGTCAAAACTGGAGGTAAATTGAAGTAAGCTCCCTCAAAATCTATCACAAGACACAACTAACCCGTGTGGGCTCCAAACTAAGATCTAATTGATCTTAAGACTCCTCCAAACTCCTCCACAAAGCATGTAGATCACATATGATCTTCAATTAATCTCCAATTGCATCCTTTGGCTATTATTATTATTATTATTATTATTATTATTTAAAAAGTTTAGAAAAATGATCTATAAAATACCATTTTATTAACTATTTTACATTCAACTACATGTAAAAATAACAAAAACCCTAAACTCCTAGCTTTCCTCCAAAACACTTTCAATTTGGTTTAGACCTCCACTTACAACAATTTGTCTTACAAATCAAAGCACAAGTCTTTTAATTTTGCATTGAGTATAATATAATTATTAAGTAATTAATTAAAAAACACTTAATAAATACATTGCATTGAGGGTTAATGCAAAAATAAAATTAAAAAAGGACCTAATATCGAGGGTATTAGTTATGAAAAACTTTATTTTATTTAAAAACTATAAGGCAAAATGCATTTTCTTATCGAGCTCATTTAGGGCATAGTGAAACCCTAACAAAACCCACAAACTTTCATTATTTATCATTTTCACTTTGATTTTACATTCTTTGTGGCCTCCATGGGGATTTATTTTCCTTGGAGATTTGATGGAGCTTTTTTGGTGCAAGTTTAATGCCTATCTATAGGTATGATTAAGAGTTCTTCATGTCCTACTCGTAGATCACTCTTTCATTATTTTATATTTCTTTATTAGCAAGAATCTGAGGGTTTCATCCCATTTTTGTGTACATTATCTATTATAATGGCATCATAATTATTACCTACATCATCTTTCATGGTATCTTCATTATTTCCATTACCAAAATATGCATTTCTTCAAGCACAAATACAACATATTCCAAGGGTTTTGGAATTTTAATCTCATCCATGTGTAGCTCTATTTATAAAAATCATTGTTCTTTCTTTGACAAAACTCCATGTTCTATAAATAAAATGTTGCTCTTATCACTATGCTTCAAGCTTTGTGTATAATGGAAATGGTGTGAGCCTTACTTACCTCTATAAAGGCTTCTCATTGGAAGACCCTCAAGAGTTTCATGATTAAATTGAGCTCTTTGTATTTTTCCATATGTTTCATGTTGTCTTCTGGTTACATGAATCTCTGCAAGTCGTGATTTCATTTCTTTGATATACCATTTTCATATTGTGAATAATAATGTGTAGCATCTTTTGTAACAAAAATAATAAAAATTATTTTATTTTTCCTTCTTTGTTCACTCCTCCATACTTGATGGATGTCCATCTATTGATTTTTCTTAGCAAGAATGAATTATACCTCTGTCTACTTTGTATTTATCTTGTAAATATATACAAATATTCAAGGTTTTCAAGTCTTTATACCATTTTTTTAGTATATTTGTTCTTATCATGTGTTTTCTTTTTGCTTTTGACTCTTGGATATAGAACATTGCATCTAGCCTTGGGACAACTACTACACCATGCTCTTGACTTCTTGACAAATAAATAAAAAGCCACTTCTTACAAATAAAATAGATAATGAAATATAGAGAAACATTTGAACGTTTTAAAACCCTACCTTCGTAACATTAATATCTACTCATAGCTCTTTTTTATCACTAACTTTTACAATATCAAGTGAAAATATTTGACTAATTTATCATAGTTCTCTATCACTATCACCTTCACATTGATAAAAAATCATGTTCATCGTTGTCTTAATAGGATAGAAAATATTGATCTCATTGTCTTCTTTATAGCATGATAATGCCTCCATTACATTTTTTAATACCCTTGCCTTTTAGTCTTCATTCCATTAACATTTGATGGTGTTGCATATTTTCATTGAACATTCTTCATTGTTTCCTTGAGTTATTCAAGCATACATATCCATGTTTTCAAATCACATCAGCATTTTTTATCATGCTTGATCAACCACAGACACCAATTCACTATCCATTAATGTTTATTGTTGTCCTCATGATTGCTGTGGTTACATACTCATCATGTTTTTTAGAAATAGAAGCCCCTACCTTCCCATCATTTATTGCATTATTTTATGACAGCAATGACTCTTAAGTTTTCATATTTAACCACTTGTCCAAATGCATTGTTGATTCAATATTTTTAGCCTAGTAACAACACCCTTTCATTTGATGAATGTCTCTATCGATGACATACTATCATTGGCATGTGATCATTGTCATGATGTATTTTTTCATAATTTTTTGTCTTTAATGTTGTCCCTTCAATTGTAGCAGTGCATGAATATTATTGTCATAAATATGAACAACTATCCCTTTTTTACATTATTTTATATCACAAAAATAATCTTATTCTTAGTATGACAATGACATTCTTAGATTTAATCAAACTATATTATTGTCTCCATTGTTCTTGTCTCAGTTATTTTGACTTCAATGTGAACTTCTAATACTATTGTTCACATAACAACACTATACTATTATTGCATTATTCTATTCCACTATTTTCATGCTTTCATATCATCATCATGACCTTATAGAGTTAGTGAAAACATACTATCTTCCTCTTCATATATCATTGTTCAAGTTCTTGTAGTTGTACTCATAATCTTGTAGTATTATCTCTTCAAAAAAATAGCATTCACAGTTTTCTTTCCATGATATTTGTTGTCCTCATGCCTCAAGTGACTATCTTATTTATTTTATTTAATGCATCACCATATCACCATAATGTCATTGATTTGATGTCTATTACTTTCCATTGTTATAAGTAAAATATACCAATTTGATTAGATTCCAAAGGTATGGTGGTTGTGAATTGCAAACTTACCTTTGTGAAAATAATAAATCAAAATGATAGTAATAGCATGTTGGGATCAACCCTTGTGGGAGCCCTTTTTACCCCACATGTTGTGATATTTATGGTATCAACTCAAAATATTTAATAATGCATGTGATACATGTACCTACATAGTGAATAAACACTGTAAAGGAGAAAAATGATGTTCGTGGTATAAGAGTGTTTTGATAATCAAATCACTTATCACCTTTACATTTAATGTTTAGAGTGGAGGGAAAGATAAGATATTCCCCTTTATTCTCAAATGCACAAAGGAATAATCCAAATTGATCAACCCAAAAAGGATCAATGCATAAATGAATCAATCTATTGGAAATAAGAATAAAGAAGGAGATCCTAGGTTTCCCTCTTAAAATATGTGTTGAAATGGATGTGATTGTAAATGTGTGATATATTTAGAATGATTAAGGATTTGAATTGAAATGAATGATAGAAATGTACTAACCTTGAATATTGCAGATCAAAGATTGTTGTTTTATGGGCTTTGTACTCTATTTCTGGAGATGCTGACAGTTGATACCAAACCGGAACATAGAGATAGAAAAAACCCAGAAATATTTTTCCGTTCCGATGTTATCTTATGAAAAAGGTTGACCCTATACCACTTTTGCCAACTCGATCTGCTCAACTCCAAAAGTGTCCTTGTTCGCACAATCTAAAAGAAAACCGAAAAGGGTATCCAGATCTGGCCTTGGATCTATAGTCCTGAAACCTGTACCTACAAGAAAAATATTTGTTTGTTATGGGGGAGGGGTTTGCCTTAGTCAAACCCCGATTTAGGAATCAACCTTGAAATCAATAATTGAAATAAGAATGCTAGCAAGTAGTAGAATTGAATCTAACAATGAAGCTATGATAT
>MU223867.1:3387654-3420781 GCA_018584345.1 Thuja plicata | reverse complement strand
GCATTCTAACAAGTGCATCACATCTAAAATCCTTTTGTAGAAGGTGGACTTAACCGTTCTTTACAAATCTCTTAACAGAGTGCACACTTAACAGTGTTGTTAAAGCTTCAAATGAAGTAGATCTTAATAGGTCTCCACTGTAATACTCCTAACAGGGTAGGTCATCAGAAGTGACCAATTGTAAACCTTAACTGACCCCTTCTTATTTGAAGATAGTGAAGTCTTGTGGGTAACAATCCCCACCGTAGTTTTTACTTCCTAACAGGAGTTTTCTGCGATATCATATCTTGTGTCATGTGTTATCTATTTTCATGAATGTTTCTTTTATGGTTACATACTAAAGAACTTATGATATGATTTCATATACATAAAGAAAGATGAACAGTTAGATAAGATAATTTACAAAATGATAATTAAGGGTTAATGGGCTAACCAAGAAAAGTTTTAGAGGTACTGATTCACCCCTCCCCTCTCAGTACATCATTCCAATATAATTCCAACACCCATCTCTTTATTTATGCTTCATTCTCTCATGCATATTTGACTTTTATAATGCATCCTTTTATTTATTCCCGCAATTTTTGTGGGATTTGTACTTTATAGTTTATGAATAAAATAAATAACTTTTGATGCAAAATTGTATGATTTTCTTGCTGTAAAACATTTGCATAAAAATGATCTATCATTCCTTATTAGAATTTATTTTTTAGTAAGAATACTTAACAAAAATAAATGTATACCTTTCACCTTTAGTTGCACACATTATCTCAGCTCTACCTGTTTGATCTGGAAGCAAAAACTAGGTAACAATACCTAAGGAAAAAATATGAAAAATCCTTCCAATAAAGGAATCCTCAATAAATACAAATCATTATTTTATAATACATTCACATAACATCAAATGCAAGCTTAATGGGTGCTCTTATTTTCATTTTTGTAATTTTTTGGAAACAATTATGCAAGTTGTGTGAAGTGAGAGTTTCTTGGTCTTTAATGAACTCTTTCCATATGAGGTTTCTAGTCTATCATGAATTATTCTGATTGGAAGTTCTTGACCTCTCAAGAACTATTATTATCAATTCCTGACCTATTTCAATCTCTTCCCAGCATATTTTTTCCAACTACATTGATTGATCATGACACATAGCATCCTCCTCCACCCATTATGGTTTATAATTATTGATTTTACTATCCTTTCCCTATCTATTTTTCTTAATATTCTATCAGTTCTAAAAGACAGTTTTTTTTTTAGGGGGGGGGGGGGGGGNGACGCTAGTATTGTATACATTAATATTAGAATACTTAAAAGGAAATATGAATAGAAATTTAAAATCTTAAGAAACATAAGGGCCTAAGACAAACCACCCAAACAAGGGAGAAGGTCTCAATCCCAAGAAAAGAGGGAGAAATGGTATCCTTGAAACAAAAATATACACACTGATAGGGGACTACCAAAACTGCACACATCTTGGTTTTCCATCAGGGAAGATTAATCAAATTTTTAAACAACACAAAACTATCCAATATTAATGACTAGGGATAATTAAAAATGCCTTGAATCATCATGGAAAATTCACCATTACTTGACTTGATAAAGCCCATATCTAGTTGACACTTGTACATATGTGTTGTCCCAAAAATAGATTTTCACATGCCACAACACTTTAATAGAGATTATGTCTGGACAATGGTATGGTTTCCCCATAAGACAACATCATGATTCTTTGATCTCCCTATTTGACTGAAAACAAATATCAATGGCTGCCCCAAAAGATAGTAACAAAACATTTACCTCTGACAAATTAAGAATGATTGTCAGAATCTTATTATATCAGACAGAAAACCTTCATATTCACCAATTTATGACTGTTGGAACAACCACTCTAAACACTAAGAAATCTATGAAACAGTCACCCACAAAGTTACCAAAACTGCAAATACTTTGATTTATTGTCATCAATTTTGAAAATGGAGAACCTTCTTTGTTGTCTCTACCATTTTTGTTGTGACTTTAATGGAAGAAACCCATCAATAGACCCAAATTTGTACATAATTCATGTTGCACATTTCATTTGGAAGGTCCTAAAAAAATCATATTCAATACTTAATGAGCGTTGATTTACACCACTGAAATTTCAAGTCTTAACACAATGAAAATACACCTGTCATTTGGATACAAATCTCTAAGACTTGGTCAATGATCTCCTAAACTACCAAACTATGATAACATCTAACACTTTATACTAACATATTTCTATAGAAGTATCTTAAATGCTGACATATCAACACAAAGAAAGAGGCTTGAGCTCGCCTACATATTTTTATATGCTTGCTAGAAGGTTGACACATTGAGAAATTGATAATGGGCGTTATTTTACTGTTGCAATTCTTGCTCAATTAAAGAGGCCACGGTGGGGATTAATATGACATCTTCAATGTCAAAAATCCATACTACAAGATCTAAAGATACATCCATGTTAGCTAGGTTATCATCAACTTTGTTGGCCTCTCTGTAGAAATGGATAATTTAATACCCAATGAAAAAAGGGAGTAAAATTTAGGTAGCTTGCATCACTTAGTTAATTTTCCAATTTGAGGAATGCATTTTATTTAAGGCTAAGAGAGTGTTCATAGAGTCACCTTCAATGACTAGGTATTTGATATTTAGGAACAAGTTTCTATTTTGATGTTAGCCACAAGGGCCTTAGCTTCTATCAAGTTATTAGTATCAATCAGGATGGAAGAGGCAAGATCTAACACTAACTTACCATAATGATCTCTTAAGAAACAACCTATACCATATTTTCCTGGGTCACCTTTTGTTGCACCACCAAAATTAAGCTTGATAAAACCCAATTCTGGAGGTTCCTATTTAACCTTCTTTTTGTTAGCTTTATGATACATGTTCACCAAGAGAATACCCTTGAATGGAAAATTAATTGAGTCCCAGTTAGTGAGTATCTAGGAATCCCAAGAAGTGAAGTAGGAATCAATATTTTTGGATTTAATGGTGGATTCCCTAATTGATTCAGAAATAGCTAATTCAATTTTATAAATAACTTATACCAAGAAGCATGTTTTTTTCCTAAATATTCTAGAGTTTCTCTCCCACTAGAGGTTCCAGATAAGAATAGTCAGAGAAATTTTTCCAAATAAATCTTTCTTGTGGAGAGACAACTAGGACTCAAAGACATTATAGAGCTCTAATTGAAGAGGAGATTGCCATCATAACTTGTTCATGAGCCAATACCAACAAGTATATGAGAAAGAACAATTGAGCAATAGGTGGTTTGCAAATTCAAATCTAGAATCACAAAAATTAGAATTGAAATGATCTACATGTTGAACATGATGAACTATAACTGATTGAATGTTTGAAGATGATAAGTTGATGATCGCCAAGATAAAAAAGTGAATGCAAGACATTAAATTAGTTAATGTATTATATTGTCATTGATGTCAACTTGATATGATTTTATTTTTCATACGTCACATATTAGCATAACCTTGAAGATCTGAAGAGACAAAGTTTATGTTATTGGTAAAACATAAAAAGTCAGTATACACTGAGTGATAGTGAACACCGAGTAGTTCACAGTGTATACTGATTACAATAGTAATCAAGCACCGCAATAAAATGGATTTAATGACCGAGCATAACTGAAGATGATGACCGAGCTTAACTGGATTTAAAGAACGACAAAACTGCTTAGCTGGCAGAGCCACAATTTAGGGATTGAGTGATTGATTGCTTTATTTTCAATGATCAATTAAACTAAAGCATGGAAGGAGATTTAAAGAATATTTTATTCACAGCTATCAAGAAGATATTTATGGAATAAAACTAAAGGAGAGCTTTATGGGATAAAGCAAACCATGGTGATTTTTACGGATCAAGAAGAGATCTACGACAAAAACAAGGAGATTGAGTGGTTAACCATGTCTATATAAAGAGACAAGGAATTAGTTATCAAAAGAGGAATGTTGAATATATTTTGTGTGAAGATGTAATTCTTCATGCAGAACTGATCATATAGGTTGAAGAACAGAGCCAAGGAATTTTGCAAACACCAAGCAGAAGAAAGAAACAAATCAAAGGAACTGAAGTGTATATTGATCAGAGACATATTATTGAACTAACAATAGATATGAATATTTGCAAATCAAAGTTATATTTTGAACAAATCATTTATTATATGAGTTTAACCATTGATTTAGAAAATCTCTTAACCGAGTGGGATTTAACATTCCTTATTGTATTGAGATACTCAAGAGTATCAAAGGGTTTTCTTGTTGACAGCATAGTGAGTGCTAGGTCAAAAGACAAACGGTTAGTTTTAAATCCTCTAACAAGGTCACACTTAATAGTGTGTATTGTAACCTTTAATAGGGTTGGCTCTTCACCGGGCTCACTTCATAAGAGTGAAATTATTTTGGGTTACCAGTCCCAGGTGGTTTTTCCCATATTGGGTTTCCACGTTAAAAATCCATGTATCAATGTGTTATATGTTTCATTGCATTGATATTTTTCTTTATAAATTATTGAAACTAGATTGGTCGGTTAACTCTAAGTTTATTTTTTGCTACTCGGTAAAGTCTAGAAAAGATAAACAGTATATCATACCGAGCAGCTTATATTTTTTAAAGTTATTTATGGCATACATCTTGTTGAAATTGGACTGTAAGATAACTGAGGGTATTATATTTAAGAGATAAAGTTTTTGGTTGGATCTTTTGAAATAAATATTTAGGCCACTGATTCACCCCCACCCCCTCTTAGTTATTCTAACAATTGTTATCAAAGCTTTGGTGATTGGAAGAAAAGTTTAAAGAGACTTAAGCTAAAGATCACAAGATGAGTAAAAGGGATGTGCCTAAGTTGAACAAGGAGAACTTTGCATCATGGAAAAGCAGGATAAGACTTCATCTATCTGTTCTTTTAAATGATGTTACACAACACTTGGATACTAAATATGTTGCACCTACTAGACCTCTGAATGTTGATCAATTGAGAGAGAAACATGAACACAATTCTATGATGATAGAACTTGCTTCTACACTAATCGATGTTGAATTTTGAGATGTGAAATCATGCACCTCTGCAAAGAAAATGTGGGACAACCTCAAGCTAGTACATGGAGGAGATACCAATGTACTAAGAGCTAAATTTGAAAGCCTAAGAGGAAATTTTGATGACCTGAGAATGAAAGAATGAGAGAACATCACTCAGTACAGTGACAAAATTAAGTTGTTAATGCTATTCGTGGAGTAGGAGGAGTACTTAAGGAAGAAATAGTTGTAAGTAAAATTATGAGAACCTTGTGCCTTTTTATGCTATTAGAATATCTGTGATTCAAGAAATGAGAGCAGTAGCTAATAACAATGTTACTCTTGATAGTCTGATTGGTAGAATTATTTCATTTAAGATGAAAAACTATGACAAAAGTGTCTTACCTAGTATTGAGTCTGCATTCAATTCCTCTCTATAAATAAGTAAATCTAGTAACAAACACACTATGAGAAATGATAGTGATAGTGATAGCAATGAGAAATAACTTGATGAACTTGAAGCACTAATGGCTAGGAGATTACATAGAGGTAAAGGAAGATATAAAGGTAAATTAACATTGGTTTGTTTTAATTGCAAATAAATAGGACATTTTGCTGCTAGATGCCCTAACAAGAGAAAGGATGAAAGAAACAATGACAGATCTTATGAAAATAAGTATGATAGAAGTGATGAACGAGACTATAGAAGCAACCGACACTCTGACAAAAGAGATAACCAAGATTACAAGGACAAAGGAAAGAAGGCTTGTTACCTGGTTGAGAACAAAGCTGAAAATTCTAACACTAATTCTGATGAAGCTATTGAGGTAGTAATTTTTTCTATGAAGGATGATTCAGACGAAGAAGAAAGGTATGTTGAAACAACACTCATTTAAAGTTAGCAAAAATGATGTATGGATTATTGATAGTGGTTGTACTCATCATATGATTGGAGATAAAGAAAAGTTTGAAACTTTTGAATATTGTAATGGTGGATCAGTTAGGATGGGTAATGAATCACCTTGCCCAGTTGAAGGAAAAGGTACCATCATGTTGAATAAACTGATCAGATGTGAAAATTCGTATTGTGTGAAAGGACTTAACTATAATCTTTTGAGTGTTTCATAGTTGAACAACACATAACATCAAGTTGCATTTGAGAACAAAAAGGCAATGATCTAAAATGGAACAGGAAAGTTGATTGGTACTGGTGAACAATTGAAAGGTAATCTATTCTATCTTGATAATATAGAGACCACTTGTTTATTGGCTAGAAATGAATGTGTTTGGTTATGGCATAAAAGGTTATGTCATGTAAATTTTGACAACATGGTTAAAATAAGTAAGAAAAGAAAAGTGAGAGGCTTACCGAGTATTTCAAAGCTTGACCATGTTATCTGCAAGAATTATCAAATAGGAAAAATAGAAAAGTCTAGTTTCAAGATAAAAACCTACGCATCTAATGCTATTCTAGAGTTAGTCCATAATGAATTATGTGGACCAATGAGAAAAAAGATCTATTATGGTGATAGATACTTTATTCTATTTGTTGATGACTATTCTAGGATGATGACTATCATGTTCTTAAAAGAGAAATCTGAAGCATTTAAGATGTTCAAATGGTATAAATCTAAAGTTGAAAAATAAAGTGGAAAAAAACTAAAATTTTTAAGATCAGATAGAGGAGGAGAATTTATTTCTGATGAAATCACTAACTTTTGTAATGAGCATGGGATTACAAGACACGTTTCTGCACTGAGAACACCACAGAAAAATGGGATTGCTTAAAGGAGGAATAGATCAACTGTTGATTGTGTCAGAACACTAATGATTGAAAAAGGCATCACACAAACATTTTGGAGAGAAGCTGTAAGTACTGATGTCTATACACTGAACCGAGTTCAATTGAAGAAAGACACAAATAAGACACCTTATGAGCTATGGTGTGGATATACACCAAATGTGAGTTACTCTATAATTTTTGGAATTCAATGTTATATACTAAAAGATGATAGAAATGGGAAACTTGACTCTAAAAGTGATGAAGGAATATTTCTATAACATTCTACTAAAAGCAAAGCTTATAAATGTCTGAATAAATCTTCTAACAAAATCATTGAGAGTGAAAATGTTAAAGTGGATGAATTTTCTGAGAAAAATGATGAGGAAAGCATAAAGTAACAAGAAGATTACAATAACTTTGTCTACATAGAAGAACCTAACATCTTTCTCAAGCGACAGAACAATGCAACCGAGCAACATGTTGCACACACTGAGAATCAAGAAAATGCTCACAATGCTGAACCGGGTGATAATGAAGATCAAAATGAAGAACAAAGATTTGAACTTGTACTTGCTAAATATGTCAGAAGACACCATCCACAGGACTAGATCATTGGAGACAAAAGAGTAGGAATGAGAACAAGAAGTAAGTCACTTAACAATAGATGTTTGATTTGTGATTTTGAGCCTATAGTGCAATGAATGAAGAGATTGAACAGATTGGGAAGAATAAAAAATGGACATTAGTACCTAGATCGAGCGACAAAAATGTCATTGGCACCAAATGGATTTTTAGAAACAAACTTAATGAGAATGGAGAAGTCACAAGGAACAAAACAAGACTGGTATGCAAAGGGTATGCACAAGAAGAAGGTATTGACTATGGAGAAACCTTTGCACCCATGGCTAGACTAGGAATAAGAATTGTACTTTCTTATGCTACTTTTAAAGGATTCAAAGTATACCAAATGGATGTTAAATCTACATTTCTAAATGGAATACTAGAAGAAGAGGTATACATTGAACAACCTGAAGGGTTTGTTGATCCTAAAAAGAGGAACATGGTTTGTAAACTACACAAATCCTTTTATGGATTGAAACAAGCACCAAGAGAATGGTATGAAATAATTCACTCTTATCTCATTAGTATTGTATTTGTTAGAACAAGTGACAACAGTAATCTATATTTGAAAGGAGATACTGATGATAAGGATTTGATTGCTGAAATATTTGTTGATGATATCATATTTGGAGGTAATGATATGCTATGCGATTCATTTTCTAATGAAATGAGCAAAGAATTGGAAATGTTAGTGTTTGGAGAGATCAAATTTTTTCTTGGTCTATAAATTCTACAATAGGATGAAGGCATCTACATCACACAATCCAACTATATAAAATAAGTTCTGAAGATATTCAAAATGGAGGACTCCAAACCAGTTAGAACGCCTGTGGAAACCAAACAGAAATTGATAAAGGAAGACAAGATAACCGAGGTAAATCAGACCTTATACATATATATAATTGGATAACGAATGTATGTTGTACACACTAGACTTGATATAGCACATGCAATTGGTATAGTTGTAAGAATATATGCTAACCCTAAGGAATCACACATGACTATTGTTAAAATAATTTTGAGATACTTGAAGAATAATGAAGACTATGGTTTGTGGTACAATAAATAAGGCAAATTTAAGTTACAAGTTTATACAGTTGTTGTTTACCCGTTGGGGTGACCTAGTTTACTCGTGCATAGATGTTGTACAGAAATACAAATACCTAAGATAGATCATAATATTTATTAATCATTCATAACTTCAATACATTAAAATTGCATCTATCCACATCTATTCGAAGAGAAATTACATTGCTTATATAAAACCTGAAGGGGTGTGACCAACCGTCACCACCGATTCCCAACCACTGTCTGGTAGTAACTAAGTATCGTCGGCTACACATAATACAACTAACACAACATAAAGTAAGTACTACGGCTAACATCATCCCCCCTAAAGAAAATTCATCTCTGGACGACAACAAAATATTTAGAATAGAACACGATAGGAATGATGAACCACATACAAGAACCAAAACATGTTGCTCAGTCTCAGCCTCTAACAAGTGTTGCCTCTGTAGCCAATCTATCCTCAATAGCCATGTTGCCTTCTCCACACCCAACTGCTGGGTACACTAAGCCAAGTCTTGCTCTACTACCTCCAACCTGGTGGTCAGCTCCTCCCGAGCTCTCTGTGCCTCCACCACGGCAGCCTCATGTCCAGCCAAGACATACTCCTGAAAGCATAGTACCCTGCTATCGCTCTCGCCACCATTGGCATGTGGACAATCAATGCCTCTAGCATCTCTGACTCTTATCTCTAGGTCTCATATGCTCAACATGTGTGTTCACAACCTCCAAATCTATCTCCGTTGTCAACTTATGGATTCCCCTCCAACGTGTTGCTGCAATCTTCTTTCTCACCAAGTGGAACAAACCCAATGCTTACCCTGATGGCGCAAGTACCCCAAACTTGAAGTGCGCCTCAAAAATAAAATGGGGGTTCGGTGGCAGCGCCCCAGGTGTGCTCCTTGTCACAATACAGGGTGGGGTCAAGGGGCAGTGCCCCTGCCACCAAGACCAATTTGGCACCTTCAAACTCACGCAAAAGTCCATGGTGCACACCATTTTCTTGCCTCTCTCCTCTGCCAACTGTGTTATATTGTCTGTGCAAATGTCCTTCCCTTCGCTGTCATATGTTATTCATTATTCTGTCCTCATCAAAATAAATAACTAACTCAAAATCCCTAACTGAATGTAGTATGGCACCATGCCTATTTCCTCCCAAAATACCCTTCCAATCCTTTTGACATCTGTATGGCCCTTTCTGGAAAACTCTGCTCTTTATTCCTTCCTTGTCCGTACCCTCACGGTTTAGATGTTGCACCCATTCTCCAAATGTTGGCTGTCGTACGACATAAATCAACCCACTTGGATGCTTTCGACACTTTGTGGTCTCTGGATGCACCGACGAAATGATCCACCTATTGCTTTATAACTTTGTGTTTTTGAGTGTCCTTCCTCCAGAAACTTGATGTCGTACGGTGGTGTGTTGTCTTCCGTGCTGTAACTCTCTCCTTGCCCGTACAAAGTCGTATGGCCGTCTTGCTCAAGCATGCCCAGTTTTTCTTTACCCGCCGCCATAGGGTGCTTGCTCCCTCTAAAATGTTGTTGTATGGCCTTTTATTAGCCTCATGTTTTTTTCCCTTCCTTTAAGTGTCGTACGGCCTATCTTTTCCAACCCAATGTCATGACCGTACGGTCTCTTATTCTTGCGTGACTTTATGGAATAGCCTGTACGGTCATAGGCCCGTATGGCTATGACTTTCCTGTTGTTTTTTTGTTGTCATATGGTTTTGTACGGCATCAAGCCATACAATTTTTATTTTATTTTTATAAAAAAAAAAAAAATTATTTTTAAGTGCCTAATCTAATTAACTTCTGGAGGCTTCTTCGGTCATCCATCTGGCCTCTCAAGTTTCTTGGGTACCCTTCCATCCCCTCAGGTGCTCTGTTCATTCTTTTCGGGTGAGGTTTTGATTTGGAACTGCTAATGGCCTCATGTATCTCCCGTCTGAGAGTCCGTAGTTGGATGGCCCTGTCGTAGCTAACTTCCAAAACTTTGTCCTTTGGTTTGTTTTTGATGGAAATCTGAAGACTAGAAACCATAAATTCTATAGGGACCACCATTGTTGGCCTGTACATAAGAAGAAGGAGAATAATGAATTTGAAGGTTGCGGCCACAGGGTGCTAACTGTCACTGAAATGAACGTCGTCACCGAGGTTTTTCCCCTTTGATTTTACCTCCTAGTATTTGATGGGTTCATCCTCCATAAACTGGTGTGTGGCTTCCTCCTCCCTAATGCTCAGCATGTTACAAGATGGTGGGAAGAAATCGTAATCTTCCATCTACCAATGGAAGAGGCCATTCATTGAATCTCCATCATCCCCAGAACATTCTTCCAACTCCAAAACCCCTTCATCATTGGGCTTCATTCTTCTTTTTCCTCCGTCTTCTCCCAATTTATCTATTTCAAATTCTGAGTCTAAAGATGCTAACTCCTCACTCACCATTTGCATGCGTAGGTCAATCACGTACTTCCTCCTAACTTTCTCCATGGTGAGTGTGTTCCGCTTCTAGTTGTGATTCACCTTCGCCGAGGTGAGCCATCCTCATCCCAAAATAGCCTCGTACCCCTTTTTCTTTAGTGGGATCACCACAAAGTTGAGTACGAAGGGCTGTGTCCCAATCATCATGCATTGAGCCATGAGGGTTCTGATGGGTTTGATGTCATACTAGTCCGCTCCCAACAAGTTGAAGGTTGGAGGCCACAGTGTGGGTTTCCCCAACTTTTTCCATGTCTCCTCCAGAAGTACATTTACTCTAGACCCACCATCTATAATGGTGTTTGTGAGAGTGGTGCCAAGGATACCCATCTCGATAATTGTCAGGTACCTCCCGTTGTTTACAGCAAGTATCATCGGGTCAATTGTAGACCCTCCAGGGATGTTTGTACATGTGGTATTTTGTTGTGTGGCCAAGTTCCCCAATAGTGTCGATCCCAAGTGAGGCATGGTGTGAAGGAGGTCTTGGAGTTTCACTGGTACTTCCAAATGTAACAGTTGTCTCATAATGTTTTATTCTACCTCCCTCTGGTCTAAGGTGGTGGCCATCTCCCATGTTTCTTTTTGTGCCTTCATCACCTTCTCTATTTCTTCCTTAGCCTCTTGTGCCCATTGTTTTTCTATTCGAGGGTCTGGATATGTGGTTTGCTTTGCTTTCCCTCGGGTGATGGTCAGTACCGTATTCGTGCTTCCATCTATGTCTAGCAAATTAATGCTAGATTTTGGGCAGTTGGCATCCTCGTGGTTTCCAGGAACACACCAATGACATAGCTTATGTGGGGTGTCACCCTTGTCATAGTCCTTTGCAAAGTGGCCCCATTGTTTGCAATCTTGACACTGGATCATTGGCCGACCCTTGGAGTCATATTGTATTTGACTCCTTGTGTTGGTGTTGTTGTTACTACCCCTTCTGCCACCGCATTGGTTGCCTTCATACCCGCCCGATGTAGATGGTTGCTCTTGGGCAAATAGCACTTGTTGATTCTGCACTTTCATGTTGTATGGGCATTCCTTGGTGGAATGGCCCATGATCTGGAAAATATCACATAATGCATTTTTGGGACATGACCCCTTCATATGGCCACTCTCCTTGCATTCTATACGCCACGTGTCATCTCCCCCCTTGTTGGTACCCCCTTTCATGGTCTTGAACTCTTTCATCAATCTCTCCATGTCCTTTTGGAGTGCCATGACTTTTTTATTTGACTCGCCATCACTGCTACTGTCATCATCCATGGTGTCATCTTTGCCGGAGGAAGACTTGCTTCGTTTCTTCTTGGAGGTCTTTTGTTTTCTCTCCAAGTCCATCGCCTGGTTATAGGCATCTCCGTATGAGGTGGGGGGTACTATCTTCATTTTCCTCCGTAGGTTCGATTTCAGACCCTCCACAAACCATCTTTTCTTCAGGCCTTCCGCTGGCTGGCTCTCCATTTTTCTGACTAACTCCTTTAGTCGGCGGTTGTAGACCCACACAGTCTCCTTCTTGCCTTGTTTGGTACCATATATCTTAGAAATAATTTCATTATCATCCTTCAAGAGTTGAAACTCCTTCTGGAATTCTTTCTTGAGTTCATCCCAAGTGGTCACTGTTGTTTTGTCCACATTGGAGTACCGGTCATTGGCTACCCCTCGGAAGGTTGTCGGAAACTGTCTCATCCATTTGTCTTGGTCAGTGACTCCATTCACGGACTAGATTGTCTGACACGTATGACAATGTCATACTGGATCTTCCTTTCCATCTCCATGGAATTTTGGAAACTTCTCCTTGTTGGTCGCCATGTTTACTTTTTTTTATGCCGACTGTGTTTGCAGCACCGGTTGTGTTACAAGCTGGGATGGTACTGTCGGCGTGGGTACCCCAGAATTGTTTGGTACCATACCACTTGATGTCCCTGAACTACTAGAATTGTCAAGGCTTGGTGGGCTACTATGACACCCGTGCCCCTTGGTCACTTCGATGCTCGTGGTGGCAACGGTATCTGGAGCCTCCCTCCGTGCGGCTTCCTCTTTTTCCTTCCTTCGGACTTCTCTTGCTTCTATCCATGGGGTTAAGGTTAAGGAACTGAAAAAGATTCTTGTTTCCTCTAGGTAGTCCTTGCCACTTCTCCCAGCCTCCCGGTCAGATACCTCTAGACCCTCACCTTCACTTACGCCCTTCGGTAGTCCTTCGATGCATCTTCTGTATCTCTCCCTTCGCTCGGCTTGCTGTTGTGTGAGTACCACTTTTCTATCAGCTTGTTCCTCCTCGAGTTCCTTCTTTCTATTTTAGTTTAATTGATTGGGCATGAATTCTTTGCTCACTTCAAGCAATAATCAACACATCAATTTATTTTGTTTTTCCTTCCTGAGTACGTCTAGGCAACGGTGCCAAATGTTTACCCGTTGGGGTAACCTAGTTTACTCGTGCATAGACGTTGTACAGAAATACAAATACCTAAGATAGATCATAATATTTATTAATCATTCATAACTTTAGTAAATTATAATTGCATCTATCTACATCCATCCAAAGAGAAAGTGCATTGCTTATATAAAACCCAAAGGGGTGTGACCAACCGTCACCACCGATTCTGAACCACCGTCTGGTAGTAACTAAGTACCGTCGGCTACACATAATACAACTAACACAACATAAAGTAAGTACTATGGCTAACAGTTGTTGATTGGGCTAGAAACATAAATGATAGAAAGAGCACTATAGGAGGAGTATTCTTTATGGGTGACAAACTTGACACATGGATAAGTAAAAATCAAGGCTGCATATCTCAATCAATTGCAGAAGCAGAATATGTAGTTGCTATTGCAAATTGCTCTAACATTGCATGGATCAAGAAAT
This sequence comes from Thuja plicata, assembly GCA_018584345.1. NCBI lineage: Eukaryota > Viridiplantae > Streptophyta > Pinopsida > Cupressales > Cupressaceae > Thuja > Thuja plicata. Next base: position 3,406,928 of record MU223867.1, on the reverse strand, counting down.
TACTAAAAGGTATGAATGAGGAAATTCTTGAGCCAGTAATTATCTATTGTGATAATACAAGTGTTATAAACATTTCAAATAACACTGTGATGCATGCTAAGAAAAAGCACATATCTATTAAGTATCATTACTTGAGGGAACAAGTACAAGAGAAATAGGTGATACTAGAATATGTATAATCCAAAGAACAACTAGCAGACATATTCACAAAATTATTGCCAAGAGATACATTTGAATACCTAAGGAATAGACTAGGGGTTCATCCCTTGTCTACTAGTCACTAAGATGACTTAGAGGCTGCATCAGCCTACACATTATCAGAAGATTAATCATGTTGATGCAAGTTGAATTATGGACTGCAATGATATATCAGTAAACCAAAGGTACTTATCTGAACCGTACACCAGAGATATTGTTGGCTACTATAGAGTTGTATATTATTTTTGGCATTTTTGTCAAAGGGAGAGAAAGATTCAATGAAATATATGCAATATCCATCAGGGAGAGAAAGATTCAAGGAAATGGAGAGAAAGATTCAATAAAATAACCATCCATCAAAGGGAGAGAATTGGAGAGATTTAACACTACATATCTATCTAGAAAAGGGAGAAGAATTCTACAAGAAAGGGAGAGACATAATTGTTACACTTATCCATTGAAGGGAATGAAGAAAGGGAGAGCACACAACAGAATCAAATCTACAGGGAGAGAGGTATGGTAAACATTTTATTTGTAGTGATTAAACATATTAAATCTAAGCTAGAAGAGCTTATCGAGATTCAAATATTTGAATTGGTTATAGAACAATAAGTTTGGTATGTTATGGCATGTTTTACACTGCATATTTCATAGTATGTTTTCATCAATGCCAAAGGGAGAGATTGATGAACTATAATTGATTGAATGTTTGAAGATGATAAGTTGATGATCATCGAGCTGCAAAAGTGAATGTAAGACATCAAATCAGTTAATGTATTGTATTGTCATTGATCTCAACTTGATATGATTTGATTGTTCATACACATATTATCATAACCTTGAAGATCTGAAGAGACAAAGTTTATGTTATTGGTAAAACATAAAAATTTAGTATACACTAAGTGACAGTGAACACCAAGCAGTTCACAGTGTATACTAAGCATAGTAGTAACTGAGCAAGTGTATACCGAGCACCACAATAAATTGGAGTTAATGACTAAGCATAACTGAACATGATGACCGAGCTTAACTGGAATTAAAGACTGACAAAACTGCTTAGCTGGCAGAGCTACAATTTAGGGATTGACTGATTTATTGCTTTATTTTCAATGATCAGTTAAACTAAAGCATTGAAGGAGATTTAAAGCATGTTTTATTCATAGTTATCAAGGAAAGATTTACGGAGTAAAACTAAAGGAGAGATTTATGAGATAAATAAAAGCATGGCAAGTTTCACGATCAAGAAGAGATCTACGACAAAAACAAGGAGATTGAGTGTCTAACCATGTCTATATAAAGAGACAAGGAATTCATTATTAAAAGAGAAATGTTGAATATATTTTGTGTGAAGATAGAATTCTTCATGCAGATCTGATCATACAAGTTGAAGAACAGAGCCAAGGAATTCTGCAGACACTGAGCAATAGAAGACAGAGCATTCACCGAGCAAAAGAAAGAAAGAAGTCAAAGGAACTCAAGTGTGTATTGATTAAAGAGGTATTATTGAACTAATAAGAGATCTAAATATTTGCAAATCAAAGTTGTATTTTGAACAGATCATTTACTGTATCAGTTTAACCATTGATTCAGAAAATCTCTTAACCGAGTGGAATTTAACAGTCCTTATTGTATTGAGATACTCAAGAGTATCAAAAGGTTTTCTTGTTGACAACCTAGTGAGTGTTAGGTCAAAAGATAAAATTTTGGTTTTAAATCCTCTAACAATTTCACACTTAACAGTGTGTATTGTAACTTTTAACAGGGTCAGCTCTTCACCGAGCTCACTTTAGAAGAGTGAAATTATTTTTGGTTACCAGTCCCAGGTGGTTTTTTCCATATTGGGTTTCCATGTTAAAAATCTATGTGTCAAATGTGTATATGTTTCATTGCATTGATATTTTTCTTTACACATTATTGAAACTAGATTGGTCGGTTAACTCTAATTTTATTTGTTGCTACTCGGTAAAGTCTAGAAAATATAAACAACATATCATATTGAGCAGCTTATATTTGTTAAAGTTATTTATGGCATACATCTTGTTGAAATTGGACTATAAGATAACTAAGGGTATTATATTTAAGAGATAAAGTTTTTGGTTGGATATTTTTTAATAAATATTAAGGCCACTGATTCACCCCCCCCCCCCCCCCCCCCCGNTCCCCCCCCCCCCCCCCCCTCTCAGTTATTCTAACAGAACAGGACAAATAACTGAGAGGGGGTGAATCAGTTATTCCCGCACAACTTTGCAAATATTTCTCTTTGTCAATTAACACTTAAACAGTTCCAATAACAACTTTAGATTTGTTAGTTTAGCACATTAAAAATATAAACATGAAAGGCACATGAACACCAAAACAAAGAACACCATATTTTATGTGGAAAACCCAAGATGGGTAAAACCACAAAGAAACTAATTCTCATGAAATGTAAAAATAGTTGTTAGGGTGACATTGAAAGGTGATTTGATACAAAGACTCACTTCCAAAAATTCTCATTGCAAGAAGGCTCACTGTCGGTCAGCTCACTATCAATAAATGGGCTCACTACCAATACAAAAGGGCTCATTGTCGGAAGATATGAAAATGAATAGAATCCACCTCTCATATCTACAGGCTATTCTACACAAATATGAATCTCCTTCACACAAATTTTTTTTCACTTCACATATACTCCAAATATATAACACACATACATACACTTGTACATTCATGTGCATGCCTTACTATCTTATGTTCATGCCTTATACAACACCATGAGATCCAAAAGGTTAGCCACACCGTTTGAAATAGATCACACAAAAAACATTATCGCGGTGAGAATGAATGAAATGAGTACCACCTCAACCAATACAACACACCACATTACAAACACCTGTTAGGATTAGGAAGCGCTAAGAGGGGGTGTGAATTGGTGCAGTAGTATTATTAAATCTATTCCACTGAAACCACAACTTAGTACAAAAACTAAATTCAAGTAAACTAATCACCATATACAAATGAACACCATAAAACCACATTTTTTTGTTGAGGAAAACCCAGTTAAGGGAAAAAAACCCGGTGGGGATGATACCTACAAATATCTCTCTACTACAGTAATAAGTGCCCTATTAAAGGCATAAATAAAAAGAGGGGAATGCACTTGCATTCAGGCTTATAGTCTAGACCTCACTATTAAAAAACACATCCAAAATACATCAAGTCTTATAGCCAATTACATAATCAAAATAGACTTGCAGTCCTATACCAAACTAACTCGTAGCATCAACAATGCCTATACATTTCTGATGAAGCATTGCACTTTATCTCTGCTTATTATATTTTCATCATTGTCTTCTTCTCATCATAGCCATCATCATAATAATCATCACAATCTTTGTAATCAAAACTCAATCTTAAATATAAGATCATAAACTCAAAACTCAAACTTTGTTGTCCCAAATAATAATAATGAAACGTGTAGAAGTCTTCACACCAAAAAAAGATCAAAATGAAAAATTAAATCTTTCTAACAAAACCAATTATCCTTTGATGTCAGCTTTGTTGGTACTCAAAAATACAACAAGGATTTTTGAGTACCTTGTTAATGCTTTGCATTTTGACCCCCTACAAATGATTTTTGTGCCTATTTGTTCAGATGGAAATTTGAGGTCTACCATGCATGTCAGGCATTCATCACTCTTGTTTTGACATATGAAGACATACCAAGTTGTCAGATTCAAGTTTTGATTTATTCTCTGATGTCATGTTTTGAGCACTTCTCTATTTCTGCATTTGTTGCTTCAGTGTCATTTTGTTGTAATATGCACACTTTGCATTTGAATAACTTGTGTCCTTTTGTGTTTCATAATCTTCCACTTTGGGAATGTTCAAAATGTATATCACAGAGCCTATTTTCAAAACCCAAGCCAATTTGAGTCTGTTTGATAGGTTTTCAAATTCTCAAAAGTTGGTTCTCCAAAACTGTCTTGTTTCTCTGTTTTGCCCAAAATACAGAATTATGAAATAGCCCACTTTGAGCTCCCACAATTTTTCCCCAGTTCAAGATCTTGAAGAATTGGCTTATACCCTAAATTGAAAACATGAAAGTGTACCTTCCTAAATATTTTTAGACTCAGAATAATCCATTTAACCACTTTGCCTAGCTGATTCCAAATCTAATTTCTGCATATTTACTGAGTTTAAGTTCAGAAAGTTGTTAAATGGCCAATTTTGAGATACAATGTTGATTGATCAATTGATTGTCGAGGCAAGTTAATTGAAGATTCATAATCCATATATTAAAATGAGTCAAGTTCCAAAGTTTTATACTTTAAGGCTCTCTTTTGATTGGCTTGTGAAATCAGAATCTGAAGGTGTTTTACGCAGATTTCCAGTGTTATAAAGAGTTTTACAGAATAGTCATTTTCAAGGAATGGTAGCTTGTTATCAGATGATTTATTTGAAATGAGAGTGGTTTCCCTGTACTCTTTGTATCTAAATGTGCTACCTGGACCGATGGTTAAGTCTTAGAGTATGTTTTTAGTACTTTTGCAAGGGCCAATCCGAATGAGGTTTATGTTGTTTTGACATTATTTGCACAGTATTCTAGAATTGCTATGTTTGATCAGTTGCTTCTTGTACATGGATTTGAATCCAATGAATCCCTTTTGTGTGCATACTGATTTTTGATCAATAGATCACCTTATCAAGTGACAGATCCTCAGGAGTTGATCTGATGTCTTTCCGAGTTGCATGTTGGACAAGGTTTGTGGGTGTTTAAATACTTCCAAATGCAGATAGAATAAACTAGCTCATTTTGAATGTCATTATCTTGCAACCTTTATGTTTTCATGTAAATATCTTTGGCATGTGTACTCACATATGGGAAATGAGCAAGGTTTTCAGATTGCATGATAATATGATGCTTTCTGATTAGTTTTTGAGACTAGTTCCTGAGGCCAGTTGTTGTTTATATGGTCAGTTTGAAAAAATGTTATGATTGGTTTAAAATGTTCGTTGGTCAATTCTCGTTATGGAGGGCATATCTCAGCAAGTGTGAATCCAGTAAATAGATCACAACTTTTTTCCTCTAATGTGGATATGAGAGGGTTTAATGAACGGGTCTGTAAAAGGAGAGAATGTGAAGAGCATATTGCAAGAATAGATGAAGATATTAAGTCAATATCAACTGAACAAAGGCATCAGGAAGATGAAGTTTAAATCAATTAAAAAGAGGAGGACTTGGAAACAACACTATCTAGGATTATTGACATGATAGGAAATTTAAATGTGCAACGGTTTAATCATGCAATTAAAATGAAAAATTTGTTAATTGGAGATGTATCTCTGAAGCGTCGCTTTGCAAAAGAGGATGTCAGTTTGTTGGAAGAATATTTCAAAAAAAATTAATTCAATCTTCATAACATCGAGGCTGGTGCATTTACATTAAAACCTGTGTAGATAATGGTGATGTCCAATACATAAGAAGAAAATGTGATTGCGCTGAAGAAAAATGACAAGTAATGATTGCGCAATATGAAATGATGTGTTTTTTAAAGGAAGTATTAAGCTATACATAAGAGACCCAGTGCAATGTTGTTTGGAAGGGAGTAGCAACAATTTTAAGACCAAATGCATATCACGAAGATCAATGCATAGGTTGCGTAGTTGGCTGAAGATGGAGGAGTATATAAAAAAAAACATTAAAGAAAATCCAATGCAGAATGTAAGTAATGTCTACGCAGAAGCCAAGTTAAAGTGTTCCAAATTGCGCAGACCTCTATGGAGGATACAAACAAGATTTACAAATGCAATGACATGTGTAAGTCTTAGTAAGTCCACGCTGAGATTGAAGGCAACCTGTGCAATGAAATAAGAAAGGATCCGCGTAGATGGGGGGTCTCTATTTAAGAAAAATCCCAGACCAGAGTCCACGCTGGGGAAAGGGGAAGGTTGCGTAATTTAAGGAGGCCAGCACATTAATTAAAGAATACCTTGTGTAGCATTTGGTGGAGGAGCCCACACACATGGTAAGTAAAATGCATGAAGAAGAAAAACATTGCAAAATGGAAGCACGGACAAGTATGTGAACTATTTGACAAGTGTCTAAAAGGGGATTGAAGTGGGAGCTCATGCCAAAAGAAGAAGAATCCATGAAGCACTAAAGCATTTAAATATAAATGCATATTGGCAGATGAAGGATGTCTGCGCAGCTTAACAAGGAGCATGGTAATGGTAAAACTAAAGAAATCTATTCAGAGACCATAGATGCCTGCACAATTTAAAGAGGCACATTTTAAAATATTTCATTTACTAATACAATGTGCAAGTGTAATTTAATAGAGCCTGCACTGAAATGTAACAAGAAGGCCAAAAACGAATTTGTTTAAGAACATTGGCAAATATAGAAGCCACGCACACCAAGATGAAGGAGATTTAAAACACTTAATGGAAAATCCACCAGAAGTTGTGTAGGTATGCAGAGGAGCTAGAAAAATTGAAAATTAGAAAAATCGCATTATCCTACATTCACTGGGATTGGGTTTTTCTTTATATTTTTATACTCCGGCACTTGCAATGTAATGTGAATAAGAAGTCAAGAGGCCACTTGGCGGGCCCCTTGGCTGGGAGGATTCAATGCATAGCTGGACCCCATAATTTTGAGACACAATGTATAAGTTCTTTAAAACATGAAATAATTTAGTCCCACATTCACCCAAGAGGTTAAAATTGAAATGTTTATAAGGAAGAAGAAAATTACACTATAATGTGAAGGTAAGTTAGAGGCTCTTCACACGCAGGTGACAAATGCATTGGGAAGCATGCCAGATGACAGAAATGAAATTTTGGTGACAACATGGGCGTGCAGACAGTGTTGGAGGATACGTGGTGCAAGGTCACATAGTTAGGAGATGCTGGAGATAATTGCTAGAGATGCAGAGACTTCACGACTAGCCGCCAGACTAACCGTCGGGCGTAGTCATGAAAGGATTTCAGCTAACCGCTAGGGTTTTAGACATAGAGCGACTATGCAGTTGCATAGATAGGAAATAAAAATGTATTTAGAAAGATAACCATGAGATTCAGTGACTAGAGGTCAACTAACCAGGTCGCGCAGTCGTGAAAGGAAAAATGCTAAGTCTTTAACCTTGCAAGATTCAGCGACCACCATCAGATCAAGATGGAGATCAAGGGCCTGTGTTTAGTCTCTAAAGGAACCCAGGGTTAAGATATTCTTATAGAGACTCAGAGACTACACTATGAAGATAACTATGGTTAGAGCGTGGTTAAGGGTTGTGGTCAAGTTAAGGCTTATAAAGACTTAGAGACTAAAGGTTGTCTCCAAGTCTCAGAAGGAAACCATGGTCAAGGAGATCTCATAGATACTTAGAGACTAAGTAGTCTCCAAGTCTCCAAAGAAAACTAGGGTTAGAGGAGGAGTTCACAGCTAGCTAAGAGCAGCCAGTCAAAAGATGCCAAGTGTTGAAATCTAGTAAGTTCTTGGCATAAAATCTGCATAAAAGAAGAATTTCAAAGGAATGTGCACAAAATTTGAAAGAAAAAAGTATTTAAAAAGGTCATTGTCTATGCAAAAATATTAAAAAATAATATCCAAGGCCAAATTAAATCAGATTTTCACAAATAAGATAGAATGCAAAGATTAAAAAATGCAAAAGGATTTGAAGATAAGGGCATTATCTTTTTACATAGTTTGGAAACACATTTTTTATTTCTAAATCTGGAAGATATGTTTTCACGAAGGATGCTCTTAGAAGATGAAAATCAGATTTTGGCATCAAATTTAAAAGGATATTTTCTTAGAGGCAGATTTATTTGTAGAATAAAATCAGATTTTCTCAGAGATTGAAATCAAATTTTGATGAGATAGTCACCGATGGAGATCAAATTTTTTGGAGAAGGAAGGATAAGTAAAAGATCATATTTGGAAGAGGAACATGTGTGAATCAAGCATGAATTTTAGGGTTTCTTCTTCTTATATATCTTTCCTTCTTTTCTCAGTTTTAGGGGTTCCTGCCTTTTGCTCTATTTTGGAGAGGTTTTAGACTGTGTTCTATTCCTCTGTCAAAAAATTCAGAGCAGGTTCCAAATATTGGATTTTCTGTATATTTTCTCTTTTTCTTTACATATAAAGTGTTTTTTTATCCTTTTGTCTCAGAGAATAACATTTTTGTAATAGCAGGCTTTATGAATGCACTCTCAGCATTGTTATTTTATCAAGTTGTCTCCATTTTTGTTCTGAATCATATAAGCTAGGGAATCAAGGGTGTTTTAGTTTTTTCTGTTGTTGATCGGCAATAGTGTTATTCAAGGAGTAACTATGATTCAAGATTCATATTCATATTTGTATGAGTTGGAATATCAAGGATATTGCCAATCTTGTCTTTCCAGTGGATGTTGGTTATGTACTGACTATGCCAAGGTCTCTTCTAAGGGGAGAGTTAAATTCTTTTAGTAGAAAGTTGCATATTTTAAATACACATGTGGATTCATAAGAAGAACTTGATTGATAGGGTTTTTTTTATGTAAGACATATAAACATATCAAACTTTGATGTTTTCCTTTGTTCATAATCTCTTTGCAATGTTATGTTTGACTCTATTTCCCATTGGATAAGGCACTGGTCTATGCAAGATTTGGGATATTTCAGAGATCCATCATCAAAACATAACTGAAAAATCATTTCCCTTTCATGTTGTTAGAAGTTAGGATTGCTCTAGTTTTCAGACTTACTATTTGAAAGTAGAATATTGTATAAGATTTGATAAAACATTGAGGTAGTTGTTACCTAAAGGTCTAAAAACTATTCCATAGTTAAATATCTACAAGGTGGTGTTTGTCACAAATAATTCATGTGTGTGTAGATTAGGCAATACCTACCTGAGTGATGTGGAGCTCGAAGAAGAAGGAGGAATTAATCCTCATCAATTTGACTTTGTCTTGCAAGAGTCAGGAGTTGGGAGTTATAGAGTTGATTAAATTATTAATCTATTTTGATCCTGCAAGAAAAATCTCTAACAAGATCTACCATAGAAAATCACCAAACCGATAACCAAAATTGATTTGTTAAGTGTACCAACTTAATTTTTCCAAATTATCATGTTCTTCCCAAAAAATTTGCCAACTCGATATTCCTCGGTGAATATCTCATCCATATAATAACTCCATAATATGCGATGATTGGTTTAGACATAATAGTATTTCCATATTCATTTCCTTTGATCGCATTCTCTAACTATCAAAAATCTTTCTGAACCATAGTAAAATTTTTGATTGGTCTATATCCCAGTTCTGGTACTAAGACAAATATAAGCATCAAATCCTCTGGTAAAGTGTCTTGTCTGCTACAAGGCCAAGAGTAATGATATTAGTTTCCATTAATGAAAACATACCATGCATCAAAGAGTGACTCTTTCCAACAATCTCCCCATTTGGTATTGATGGAAACACCTAGAGAAAAATGACTAAGTGTCCATCCAAAATTGCCAAGTCCAAAACTCCTCAAAAACTAAAGTCAAAGACTAAAGTCCCCCTAAGAATATGTATCATTTTTCACATATTTCTTCTCCCCCTTTGACATAAATGGAAATGGAAATGCCAAAAAGATAATCATCTCTACAAAAATCCTACACTATCTACATGAATATATACAAATTATAAATGCTTACTTACAAAAGTTTGTACACATCTGAGAAACTGTCTTTCAAAGCTATTTAATTTGCACTCCATGATTTCCTCAAAATGTCTAGAATCTAGATCTACCCACAAATAATATAAGTTGATTCCTCAACATGTATAATGTCTAGTGGGGAAGGTGGCTTTTGTGCTTCTTTTGCAACCTCAAAGCTTCTCTGCAGAATGTCCAACTTAGGAACTATTAGATTCCTCAAGTCAAAAAATCTTCCAAGCATTCTCTGCCTTTCCACTTCCAATACCTTGATCTTGTAATTTATGTTTATAACTTACATCATATGATCAGTTGCAAAATCCTTTGATGAATCAAAGGCTTTTGCCTTATCTTCCAGTAATTTCTAAATTTCCTCCAATAGCTTATCAATATTAGACACATGATTGAAAGGATTTATGCATTGTTGCATGACTGTACTACCTTCCTTGATTGCTCTTTTATATTCTATAATTCCAGTGTCTAAATATTTCGTATATTCATTTATCAGTGAGCATAAATGATGAAATATTTTATTTACAAACTCCTTCTGAGCTTTGTCCTCTGCTACCTTCTCCAAGGATGCAAAATGTGTATCAAAATTATTCAACAATTCTTCTAATTGACCAGATGTAGAATTACATTGATTGATTTGCACATGTGGTAAAGTTCTTAAAATTTCATCAATTTCCCTAAATAGTAGTTTATTCTCCTTCTCCTTCTTACTCAAATATTTCTCTATTGCCTTTTCTTGAGCCAATATTGCTATCTTTCTCAGCTCATATTCTTCCATGCTCTAAAGATCAATAAAAATTTGCAAACCAAGTGATTCATGTGAATCTCTTTCCAATAATTTTCATATTTTATAGAAGATGGACGGTTTTTGTTTGCTCATGCTTTGTTTCCTATGGTTTCCCTAGGATCTCAACTTTTATTTCTTCAATCCTATCAGACTTCTCCTCTATTGTTATTGAATCAAGTATGTCAAGTACATTATCTATTCTTACTTCTTCACATTCAATAGTTTTTGTATCCATAACATCAATATGTTCATCAATCTCCTTGCATGTCTCAGTCTCAACATGTATTTCTTGAGTGACTTCTTTTTCTTACATGACTTCTCTTATTTCATCTTCGGCCATAATGTTTGCAGGATCTGTTAAGGGATCCTTATCTCCTTCTTGTTTCTCATCATCATCAAGAGTAATCGACACACCACTGATAAATACATTAGGTTCCTTAATGAATAGTTTATCCTCTTTCCTCCTGGTTCTAGACTCTTTTCTTTTAGGTGTATTATGTCTGAATTTTGTTAACATATTACTAATAATATCATCAATTTCTACAATAATTTCATTTATCTTTCCATCCATCACCATGTTTACTTGTTTCTTTATCAATAGCCTCGTCTTAGCTTATTCAAGTAAATATTTCCTTTCATTATTACTTATTACTAGACGCATCTTTGATATTATTATATCCCTTATCCTTTTGCCTTCATCTAAAGTTGTTAATCTTTTCTCTTCCAATTTTGCATATAAATAATCAGGTATTTGATCCTTTATCTCAACCATTGTTCTACTGAATTTGTTTAAATATGTAACTTCACCTTGTTCTAGTTTTTATCTTTCATCTTTATCAAATACTAAATAGTGCTTCTTCAACTCAACCAAAACACCATCCTTAAAAAATTTATTCAAGATCTTATCAACAACATTCTCACCTTTCTTTACGCTCATAGGCATCTCCTTTGCAATTCATGTTGTAGTAGCTCCTTCAGATCTTACTCTTTTCTTTGACTAGTCTGATTTTGTGGATGAGTCATGATTGTTTGTCTTACCTCTCTTCTTGTTAGGACCAGCACTCTTTTTCTTCAATCTTCTCAGCACAAGTTCAAATTTAGATTTTATAGGTGTGAATGTGTCTTTTGTTGCACTCTTTGTAGTTCTTAGACTACGTCGCATAGGAATAGATGGAGGAGTAACCTCCTTCTTAGCATCAATCTATGTACCTTTTGTCTCAATATTCCTTCTAATTTATATCATCTCATCTTTAGTAATCCCAGCCTTTTCTGTTGCATTATCAATAATTTTCTTGATCTTCCAATTCCTTTCCTTCTCTATTAACTAAAACTGAACCTCCTGATGCTTTTTTTGTGCAGGTAAAAAACCTTTTTGTATTAGAATAAATAGGACTCTTAATAATTTCTTCCACCTACTGTATTATTAACTCTGATACAAATTCATATCCCATTGGTTGAATCCACATCTATCTAGGAATTACTGCCTCCATGCAACATTAATCAATGTCAACCATGAAGCATACTGAATCTGCATATTTTTCAACTATAATCTTTGGAATTCTCTCTCTTTTCTGCATTTTCTTCTAAAAAATTTTGAAATGACCTGAGATTAAGGTATCAATATCATTTTTCTTCTGACGTCAATACATATTGGAAATTTGTAGTGCAACAGGAATATCTTTCTGCCAAGTTACATTCATGATTCTAGGAAAGAATTTCATCAAATATAAAATATATGCACAATTAGAGAGTCCTACTTAAATATCTGTGATTTATCCTTTTTTAATTTTCTTCGGGTTCTCCAGTAGCTTCTTCTTCATAATTTCATATATGTTAAATTGTGCATCTTCTATCAACATCTTGTAAGCAATATGTATGATAGTTACAGAGATGGAATTCATTCTACTATTGTGATAAACTTTGTATCCTAGTATCATTGAAGCAAACTTAACATCAGGTTGAATGATATCATTTATAGTCATATCTCTTATGTTCCTTCATGATTGTTTCAACTTCTCCACAACCTTATACTTAGTTGACTTGAGCGTTGGTACTTCTCCAGTAGTACTAACATTTGTTACCTTTTGAATCAATTCCTTAGTGATATTCATAGGTTTCTCCCCCAACCAAAAGAAATGATCATGAATTCTGCTTAGAATCATCTTTATCTATTATGGGTATTAAAATTTTCAACATCCTTGTAGTGCGCTAGGTTAACATGATTAACCTTCTAAAACTCATCCTTCAAAACTCCATTTGAACACAAAGATCCATATTGATTAAATATCTCATAATCACCAAGTTCTTCTTGCTTGCAATGTATATACACACGCCCATCCTCAAGGTGTAACACTCCATGAGGCACATGAGAAAATGTGCCTTTGAGGTCATCTTCCGTGGATTTATTTGGGTGCAATTTGAATTCATAAAGTGACTTCTCAAGAATATTAACAATTTGTGGAGTATCCATGACTATACAGATGAAATTGACATGATTCTGCAAAGATAAATACCTTTTACTTTGAACTAGGGTTAATCGCAAAATTCAATGGATAGATCAAAGTGTTGTTTAATCTTCTTCAGCTTAGGTTCACACTTGATCTCAGGAGAGAAAGGTGTCGAATGAGGTCTCCAATCACCTTTAAATTGAGTGATTCAATTGATTTTTGCAATAAATGCCATTTGTGTCTTAACCCTCCAAAAGTTGTTATTTCTAGTGAATTGTAAATCTACTTGCAATCCTCAAATTATCATGAAATCATCTACGATTCCAAATGCAACCTCCAAAGACCACTTTCTAACTACCTCTTCAATCGCGGTCAAAACTGCTTTGATTTACAAGTTGCCATAAGATTTGATGATAAAACTCCCCTTTAGGTCCTATGACCTAATTCCCTGATGTTGAGATATCCACCCCAGAAGCTAGTGATATCTTTCCAGAAGCATCAATTTGTTATTTTCTTACCCAAATCATGCCCATTTCCTTTCTCACTTCACTTACATCAATTTATTTTCCTTTGTTGTTATTTCTTGCACTGTTCTTGTCTACCAAACCATTCATTCTCATTTCATCATTATTGTATCTACAATTCTTAGCTATATGTCCATATTTATTTCATATGTAACAAATGAAATTTTTATTCACATACCTCTAATTTGTTTGATTAGTCCTTAGTCTGCAATTTCTTGCAATATGACCAAAGTTGTTGCATTTGTAGCATGTAAGGTTGGCTCCACTTGCACTATATCTGGATCTGGATCTACATTCTTTAGATATGTGTCCATATTGCAACATGTGAAACAATATCTAGAAAAAGGTGTGGTAGTTAAATTGCTCTGGCATTCCTTAGCCCTATATCTAGGATTATTGCATGAATAACATTTTTTATTGAATTTTTGTAAAGGTGTCTCCTTAGGTTGTTCATTGTGATCTACCTTTTCTTCAACTTTTTTAGAACATTTTCCTTATTCATGACCTAATCAGTGCTTATCTCCATGAGATCTTTGACTTGCAATCTATTCATCAAGCTTCGCAAAGCTAGATCTGAGTTTTTCTTGAATTTCTCTAGCATCAAAATATCTCTTCTCAATATCTCATTCACTCTTTCCAGTTCTTTCTCATTATGTTTAAATTCTTCAAGAAAATAACTTGCGACTATCCAACTTCACTATTGAACTTGTAGCATTCTTCAATTTTTCCTTTTAAGGATTCTTCAAGAGTCTTTATGGCTTCAATTTTTTGAGTGATCTTGATTGCCATAGATTCCATTTCATTTTTTAAATTGTTTCTCTCTTTTACAATCTACTCGTATTCTTTGGATTGATCATTGTTAGGTGTAGAGTTACTTAATTTCTATGATAATTGATCTACAAGCCATTTTATTCTATCTATGGACTGCCTTAACTTCTCTTTCAAAATGTCAATGAATCCATTAGCTTCTTTCAAATTTTCTTCCAAACTAACAATGTGAGGATTGGATTTGTCTAGGTTCTCAAGTGAAATAAAAAGATGAATATGAATACTGCTAGGTTCTTCCATCAGGATCCTCCTCAAATTGTTAAAATTCTTCCGAGGAACTAGGCTCTGATACCAATTGTTAGGATTAGGAAGCACCGGGAGGGGGGGTGAGTCGGTGTAGCTGTATTGTTAAATTCCTTCCACTGAAACTACAACTTAGTACAGAAAGTAAATGCAAGTAAACTAATCAAGATATACAACATGAACACCATAACACCATAATTTGTTATTGAGGAAAACCTAGTTAAGGGAAAAAAACCTCGATGGGGTTGATACCCACAAATATCTCACTACTGTAGTAATAAGTTCCATGTTAAAGGCATAAGTACAAAGAGGGGAATGCACTTGCATTCAGGCTTATATCCTAGAGCTCACTTCACAAATACAGATCCAAAATACCTCAAAGCTTACAACCATTTACATAATCAAAATGGACTTACAATCCTATACCAAACTGAGTGGTAGCATCAACAATGCCTATACAGTTCTGATGAAGCATTGCACTTGATCTTTGCTTACTATATTCACATTACTATCTTATTCTCATTGTAACTATTATCATCACAGTCATCACAATCTTCGTAATCAAAACTCAATCTTAAATATAAGATCATAAACTCAAAACTCAAACTTTGTCAGCCCAAATAAGAAAAATGAAATGTGTAGAAGTCTTCGTGCCAAAAAAAGATCAAAACAAAAAATTAAATATTTCTAACCAAACCAATTATCCTCTAATGTTGGCTCTACCATAAACAATCACCAAACTGATAACCAAAATTGATTTGTCAAGTGTACCAATTTGATTTCTCCAAACTATCCTATTCTTCCCAAAAACTTTGTCAACCTGATATTCCTCGATGAATATCTCATCCATGTGATAACTCTAGAACATGTGATGATTGGTTTAGACATAATAATATGTCTACATTCATGTCTTTTGTTCACATGCTCTAACTATCAAAAACCTTTTGAACCATACTAAGTTGTCTGATTGGTCTCTATCTTGGTTCTGGTACTAAGACAAATATAAGCATCAAATCCTCTAGTAAAATATCTTGTCTTCTACAAGGCCAAGAGTAATGATCGTAGTTTTCATCAATGACAACATACCATGCATCAAAGAGTGACTCTTGCAAAAAATCTCCCCCTTTGGCATTGATGGCAACACTTAAAGAAAAATGACTAAGTGTCCATCCAAAACTGCCAAGTCCAAAAATCCTCATAAATTAAACTCAAAGATTCAACTCCCCCTAAGAATATGCATCATTTTTCACATATTTATTCTCCCCCTTTGACATCAATGGAAAAGGAAGGGCCAAAAATATAATCATCTCTACCAAAATCCTATATTGTCTGCCTGTATATATACAAATTATAAGTGCTTACTTACAAAATTTTCTACACATCTGAGAATTTATTTTTCAAAGTTGTCCAATTTGCACTCCATGATTTCCTCATACTGTCTAGAATCTGGATCTTCCCACAAATACGATAAGATGATTCCTCAACATGCATAATATCTCATGGGGAAGGTTTCTTTTGTGCTTCTTTTAGAATCTCTAAGCTTCTCTACAGAATGTCCAACTTAGAAACTATTAGATTCCTCAAGTTAAAAAATCTTCCAAGCATTCTCTCCCTTCCACTTCCAATACCTTGATCTTGTAATTTATCTTTATAACTTCCTTCATATGATCAGTCTCAAAATCCTTGATGAATCAAATACATTTGCCTTATCTGCAAGTAATTTCTCACTTTCCTCCAATAGCTTCTATAAATAGATTATGTCTTTTATCATAGCACTGATACACTTTGCTTCTAGAAGAATAGCTCAGAATATTCCTTCATTAACCCTGCTATCAAATTTTCCAAGATTATCTTCATCTTTTTGTATGTAACACTTGCTACCAAAAATCTTGAAATACTTAACTATTGGTACTCTTTCATGTCATAACTCATATGAAGTCTTTCCATACTTTCTCTGGTATAGAACACTATTAAGCGTATGTACAACAATATGCATTATATCTTTCCAGTAGATCTCCGATAGATTTGCTTCTCTCAACATATTTCTAGCTACTTCCAAAGTTGTTTAATTCATCCTCTCCACAACACCATTTTGTTGTGGTGTTCTTGTTGCTAAATGTTAGTAATAACTGAGAGGGGGATGAATCAGTGGCCTCAAAAATTTATCCTTTAATCTTTAAACACCAATCAATACACCTTAGATTATTAAGTCCCTACAAGATGCATGCCATGAAATACTTATAATATTTGACTGTTTGTCGATTTACCTTGTCTGTCCTTATTCTCCTTGATAACCGATAAGCAGTAAAACTATTTACTGATACTCAGTAAATATGAAGAGTATACCAATCAATCCAAAAAAGCATATGTGAAATGTAAAACAGTGAATTAATAAACCATACACACATAACACATGGATTTTAACGTGAAAACCCTGTTAAGGGAAAAACCACTGGGACCGATACCCCAAATTTTCACTCTTCTGAAGTGAGCCCTGTTAGGAGCCAACCCTGTTAAAGGTTACAAACACATTGTTAAGTGCAACCTTGTTAGAGTATTTTATACATAGAGGTTGTCACTTAGTATCTGGCATCTATTTTGCTACCATCCTTGAATCAGCCTCCTTCTTAGACTGACAATAGGCTTTAGGCAAATCTTGCTACCATCCTTGAATCAACCTTCTTAGGCTGTCAATAGGCTTTATGCAATTTCAATGCTACTTTCATGAATCAACCTTTTTGGCAATCTGTTAAGATATACCTCAGTTATAGAAGACGGTTAAGTCCTGCTCTGTTAAGAGACTTGATGCTTCAATGGTTAAACTAAAACATTATGACCTATTTCTAATGCAACTTGAATTGTAGATTTTCATATCTATATAAGTACAATACCTCTCTGATCAATGTATCAATTCAATTCTTTGTGCTCCACACTTTTTGCTCTGTGATGGTGTGCTTCACTATTCGTCGGTGTCTGCAGAATTATTTAGCTCTCCTTCAGCTTGGTTGATCAGGACTGTATGAAGTTATCCTTCACCAGTTTCTCTTCAGCATCCTCTTTCTATTCACTCCCCTTCTGTGTATTTAATTGCTTGTGATTACAGAAATGAATTATGCTTGTCTCTTATATAGACATGATGTTCCTTAATTCTTGATTCTTGATTCTTGATTCTTGGCGTGAAAAACAATCCAGCCAATCTGATTTATAGCTTTACCTCCTGATTTATCTCATAGTTATCTTCTTGCCAATTGTACAAATCTTCTTTAAATCAATTACTTAACTCTGGTTGAATAAAACAAATAAAAAAACTAGTTAAGTCTATCCTTAAGCTCTGCCAGCTAGATATTTTGTCATTTTCTGAACTCTTTGTTCTGTCGGGCAACTCTGCAGTTAGTCATCGGTGACAACTGCTAGTTCTGTCGGTGTAACTCCAGTTAGCTTCAGGATCTCTGTCCATCGGGCATCCTTGGATTTTACTCGTCGGGTATCACTATGATTTTGCTTCGTCAGGCAACACTGTCTTTTGCTCGTTGGGCATCATTGTGAATTTTTCTTTGTCTTTACCGATGGTGTGCACTCCGTCAGTGTTGTCTGTCACTTAGTGAATAATTGACTTTTATGCATTGTTGAAAGCATAATCTCTATTCCATTGATTCTCTGAAGTCTTTGGCATTATGTACATGACCGTATAGATGATATCAAGTTGACATCAATGACAATACAAACCATTAACGGATTTAATGTCTTGCATCATCTTCAACTTAACATTATCAAACATTCAACCAGTTACATGTCATCAATCTCTCCCTTTGGCATTGATGGCAACATACTATATTATCACACTATACTATTTCTAATACAATATGAAATACAATTGTTGAGATTAATCAAATTACCAAACACTTTTTTTTGATAACCGATAAAAATGTATGACCGTTGGTAAGCTCTATGTTAGCTTAGATTTGATTCTTGCAGCTTTCTGTGTTTCTTCTTCTGATGTGTTGTGATCTCTTCTTGTGTCAATTTCTCTCTTTTGACTGTTCTTTTTCTTTGATGTCTCTGTTCAGCAACTCTCCCTTTGTATATGATTCCTTTATACAAATTCTCTCCCTATGGATATGATCTCTCCCTATTTGGAGTAATCTAATAATGAATAGTTTCTAATGATAATATGGATACATTCTCTCCCTTTGACAACAATGCTAAACAAATATTTTGCAAATATCTGACATTCATGTCAAACAATTATTTTCTTCTATCCATAATATATTCCTTGAATTTCTCTTATCCATCAGCAATACAACAATATGATATGGTGCTCGGTTCTGATATATACCTTTCTGTATATAGATGTAGCTTTGGAGTTCATCTTTTTCTTCCATCAACATGAATGATATTCTGATAATATATAGGTTGATGCAGCCTTCAGTCCTTTACTAACTGGTAGACAAGGGTTTGACCCCTAGTCTCTTTCTCAAGTACTCAAATATATCCTTGGGCAGTGGCTTGGTGAAGATATCAGCCAATTGTTCTTTTGATTGCACATATTCAAGTATCACCTCTTTTTCTTG
>MU223867.1:3363685-3379976 GCA_018584345.1 Thuja plicata | reverse complement strand
ACCATCATCTCTCTTGATGTAGCACTTGCTGCCAAAGATTCTGAAATACTTTACTATAGGTACATTACCAAACCAAAGTTCATAGGGTGTCTTATCTGTGCCTGGCCTCAATTGAGTTATGTTGATAGTATAGACTGATATATTCAATGAATCTCTCTAATATGTGTGTGCAACTTTTCCTTCAATCATCATATTACGCGTTGTATCAAGTATAATCCTATTCCTTATTTCTGCTATCCCATTCTGCTGAGGGGTTCTAGGTGCACTCAACTATCTTTTAATTCCATGTTCTTCACAATAGTCATAAAACTGATTAGAGGTGAACTCTCCTCCTCTATCTGATCTCAGACATTTTAGTTTTAATCCGAATTCATTCTCAACCTTAGATTTGAATATTTTAAACTTCTCAAAGGCTTCAGACTTCTCCTTTAAGAACGCAACCCACATCATCCTAGAATAATCATCAACAAACAAAATAAAATACCTTTCTCCATAGTATGATCTTGTTTGGGTAGGACCACACAAATCTATATGCACTGGGTCCAATTTGTTTTTGGTTGAGTTCTGCTTGCTTATGAAGGAACTCCTTACATGCTTACCCATAACACATTCCCTGCATATTGTGCCAACTAGTCTTGCAATGCTTGGTAGGTCTCTAACTTCCTTGACATTACTGATCTTTACTATATTATCAAAATTTATATGACATATTATTTTGTGCCATAACCAACTATCATCCACCTTTGCAACAAAAAAACTAACATCTGAATTGAGCTGAAAAAATTTACCTTTTGTTTTGGAGCCTAATGCAATTATTTCTCCATCCTTGTTGTTAATGATGCACTTGTTTTCTTTGAACTTCAAATAATAACCTTTGTCAAGTAGTTGTCCAACACTTAGTAAGTTATGATGTAATCCATCAACATATAGAACATCATTTGTCTTGTTCTTTCCATCCAAAGTGATAGAACCTCTGCCTATGATAGGTTTAGGTGTGTTATATCCAAATCTAACCATACCACCTTTGTATTTGTCCAAATGAACAAATCTGTCTTTTTCACCTGTCATATGATGAGAGCATCCAATGTCAATGATCCAATCAGTTCTAATGTCTGCTTTGGAAATTAAGCCTAACTCTTGTTCTTCCTTTTCATCTGCAATGTCTATTTCCTCGAGCAACCTTTCCATGTCTCTAAGGGAAATGAATCCAATTTCATCTTCTCCTAAATCTTCATCAGTTACACCTTCTTTGGCATGATAACATTCCTTCTTATATTTGGGTTTGTAATCAGATCTTAACTTATTGACTCTTGTGGGACACTTAAATGCAAAGTGACCAATCTTGTTACATGAAAAGCATTTGAATGGAAGTTGTCCTTCATATTTTCCTTTTTCTTTCTTTCTTTTCTCTTTTAGAAATCATAGCAATGATTTCTTCTAGTTCTTCATCAACTTCTTCTTTCTCATTATGACTGGAGATGTGCAAGGATTTCTTACCATGGACTGAGACTTTGAAAGCTGTTTCACTTTTAGGTTCAGTCTTCAATCTTGATATCTCAAATGCAGATATTTTGTTGATCAAAGTCTCTCTCTTGAATTCTTGTGAGAATTGCATGGTTTCCTCTAGAATACTTATCTTGTTCTCATAGTCTGATGTTAAAGTAGTTAGCAACTTATCCATTATATCTTCTTCTGATATTTCTCCACCATTGTTTCTGATTCCAGAGACTGCTTCATTTATCCTTTGATTGTAAGCTCTAATGTTCTCTTCAGGTAACATCTCAAGATTGTTGTATTTCTTTTTCCATGTCCTCCTGCATGCATTCTTTACTTGAATATCTCCTTCAAACATATCTTCTAAATACATCCATATGGTATATGCTCTGTCAATTTTCTTGATCTCAAAAAATTCACTATCGGATAAGGCGCTGATTAGGGCTTCTTTAGCAATTGCATTATTGGTAAATGTTTCCTTTTGTCTATTAGTAGCATCATCCTTTGAAAGGTCTTTCAGAGATGGAATTACAACTTCTTTTGTAGCAATTTCAAAGATCTCAAAGCCAACACATTGTAGATGTGTTATCATTTTGTTTTTCCAATCCAGATAATTTTCTCCATCGAACTTAGGGCTTTCTTTTCTAAAGTAAGACATCTGATCTACCTTAAGTTGTTAGGCTTCTTCTCCAAGGCACTTGGCTTTGATACCAATTGTTAGAATAGTCCCAAAGGATAACTAAGAAGGGGGGTGAATCAGTTATCAGTAACTTTAATTCTTTTTACTTCCTTAACTTCAGAATACAACAAATTAAATGCTTAATTAGATAACACAGTACACAACACACAATTTGATTACGGGGAAACCAAATGTTAAAACCCCCGGTGGGAATTAGCACCTACAATGAACTATACTTGTTTATAGTAGTCCCTGTTAGAAGATATTTCAACCCTGTTAGGAGTTGTACTTTACAATGCAATAAGTATAGTGACCTGGTTAAGGGTCGGACCCTGTTAGGAGTCTTTTACAAATAACCCTGTTAGGGGTGGTGGACTCACTGTCCAAAAGCTCACTGCTTAATGGTGAAGGCTACAACCTTCTGTATAACAGATTTGCACTATATATAATGATGAACTATAGAGTAGACCTACTGTCTTGATCATTTCCAATGTATTACAATCTTTCTCTTCTTCTTCACATAGACTCTTGATGAATGAACCACATCTGATATTCTGCTCTGTACATCTTCTGTCTCTTTTTGTATCATTCACACTTAGTGTATCACAATTGACTTGCTATAAGTATCTTCCTCAAAGTATGAGATCATGGGACCTATAAGAAAACTCTTCATAAAATCCTTGTCATCTCTACTAAGCATGCAAGCATAATTACAACTGCGCAAGTATAAACTGAATAGACGCGACACTTCACTAAGTCGGCCTCACCAAATTAACTCTAACTTTGCAATCTTCTTGAAACACGTTTGGCACCTTTAGATAACTATCCTCAACTCATAACTAATCATGAATATACACACACATATCCTGAAGATAGGCGCAAATCAAAAAACACTTTACATACATCGGCTCTGAACAGATACTCTTTCAGAACTGTAACTGCCAATAACAAAATTACACAACTTGACTGAAACATCATATCTGGATCTACGTGTATGAACATAACATAATAAAAATGTCAACAACATGTAGCTAATCATGCAAGTCTTCATGTCATCATTCTGATAAGTACATACAGAATCACTACTGTGTATTATATGTTGTCATCAATGACAAACATATAAGCAATCAACTAAACAGAATCAAATCTACAACAAAACTATTTACCAATACTCAGTAAATATGCAAAGTATACCAATCAATCCAGAAATGCATATGTGAAATGTAAAATAGTAAATTAATAAACCATACACACATAACACATGGATTTTAATGTGGAAACCCTATTAAGGGAAAAACCACTGGGACCGGTACCCCAAATTTTCACTCTTTTGAAGTGAGCCCTGTTAGGAGCCAACCATGTTAAAGGTTACAAACACACTATTAAGTGTGACCTTGTTAGATGATTTTATACATAGAGGTTGTCACTTAGTATCTGGCATCTATTTTGCTACCATCCTTGAATCAGCCTCCTTCTTAGACTGTCAATAGGCTTTAGGCAAATCTTGCTACCATCCTTGAATCAACCTTCTTCTTAGGCTATCAATAGGCTTTGTGCAATTTCAATGCTACTTTCATGAATCAACCTTTTTGGCAATCTGTTAGGATATACCTCAATTATAGAAGACAGTTAAGTCCTTATCTATTAAGAGACTTGATGCTTCAATGGTTAAACTGAAACATTATGACCTGTTTCTAATGCAACTTGAATTGCAGATTTTCAAATCTATTTAAGTACAATACCTCTATGATCAATGTATCAATTCAATTCTTTGTGCTTCACAATTTCTGCTTTGTGATGTTGTGCTTCACTGTCCGTCGGTGTCTGCAAAATTCTTTAGCTCTCCTTCATCTTGATTGATCAGGCTTGTATGAAGTTATCCTTCACCAATTTCTCTTCAGCATCCTCTTTCTATTCACTCCCCTTCTATGTATTTGATTGCTTGTGATTACATAAATGAATTATGCTTGTCTCTTATATAGACACGATGTTCCTTAATTCTTGATTCTCGATTCTTGGCGTGAAAAACAATCCATCCAATCTAATTTACGGCTTTAACTCCTGATTTATCTCGTAGTTATCTTCTTGCCAGCTATACAAATCTTCTTGAAATAAATTACTTAAATCTGGTCTAATAAAACAAATAAAGCAACCAGTTAAGTCTATCCTTAAGCTCTGCCAGCTAGATATTTTTTCATTTTCTGAACTCTCTATTCTGTCGGTCAACTCTACAGTTAGTCGTCAGTGACAAATGCCAGTTATGTCAGTGTAACTCCAGTTAGCTTTGGGATCTCCGTCCGTCGGGCATCCTTGGATTTTACTCGTCGGGTATCACTATGATTTTGCTTCGTTGAGAAACATTGTCTTCTACTCATCGGGCATCACTGTGACTTTTTCTTTATCTTTACCAATGTTGTGCACTTTGTCGGTGTTGTCTGTCACTTAGTGAATAAATGACTTTTATGCATTGTTGAAAGCATAATCTTTGTTCCATTTATTCTCTCAAGTCTTTGGCATTATGTACATGACCATACAGATGATATCAATTTGACATCAATGACAATACAAACCATTAACTGATTTAATGTCTTGCATCATCTTCAACTTAACATTATCAAACATTCAATCAGTTACATGTCGTCACTAAAAACTATCTCCTAATACCATGTTTTTCATAGTAACTTTCAAATGCAGTAGATGCAAATTATCCACCTTCATCAGATCTCAAACACCTAATATTTCTACCACATTCAATTTAAACTCTAGCCTTGAATATCTTGAATTTCTCAAATGCTTCAGATTTATCTCTAAGAAATGAAACCCATGGAATCCTTTAATAATCATCAATGAATAGTATAAAATACATTTCACCTTGAAAACTTCTTGTTCTAGTCAGACCAAAGAGATCAGTATGTACAATATCCAACACATCGGTAGATGAATGATCTTTTGCCTTGAATGATTCCCTTCTTGAAAACTCTTGAAAATGATGTCTGGGTAAATATCTCACTGCATGAGATGAGCTTATCTTCATCAGATTATCAAAATTAATGTAACACATCCTCCGATGCCAAAGCCAACTGTCATTGGTCTGAGATAACAAACATCTTCCTTTAGATTCTCCTTCTAGCTCATATATATTTATTCCTATTCTCTTCCCTATAGCAATTAGATCTTCACATATCTTCCTGATTTCACATCCTTCATCTTTTAAAATAATATCATGTCTATTCTCACACATTTGTCCAACACTCAACAGATTGTGGTACAAACCTTTCACATAATAGACATTTCCAGTATTATTCTTACCATCAAATTTAATAGATCCTTTATTAACAATATATGTTTCCTTATCATCAACTAATCTAACAGCACCACCATCATACTTACTAAGTGATACAAATTTACTTTTATCTCTAGTCATATGATGTCATCAACCACTATCAATTAGCCATTCATTTTTGTTTCTTCTAGCATAAAAATCATTTTCAACATTATCATCATCCTTAGCATAGATTTTAGTGATATCAATTTCATATTTCTCTTCTTCTTTAGCATAAACCAAGCAATCCTTCATCTTAGATTCATCATCTGAGATACTAGCAGCTTCATTCACATAGTAAGCCTTTTTATTGAATCTTTTGAACTTCTGCCTAGGAGCTTTATCAGGACATCTAGTAGCCAAATGACTAATCTTACCACACCTAAAGCATTTTAGGGATAAAAACCTTTGTACTTTTTGGTACCTTTCTTCAGTCTTCTTGCAAAGTTATCCTCAAACTCTTCTTCATCATCACCATTAGGTTTATCTTATGATTTTGTAGCTTTGAATGTCATCTCTAATGTATTCTTGTCTCTTCCAAACTTCCTTAGATCAAATACAGTCTAGGTACAAAAAAAAATTTATTTAGTAAACTTTTTTGAGTCATACACCTCTTCCATTGCCAAAATTTTGTCATTGTAACTATCTGGTAATGTCATCAAAATATTCTTCATGAACTCCTCATCGCTAATAGTGTCTCCTTGGTTCTTAACTTCATTAACTGCATTCTCAACTCTTGAAAATAGCTTTTGATATCTTCTCTATCTTCCATTCTCAGGTTCTCATAATGTCTCTTAGTTCTCAACTTATTAGATAACTTGACTTTGTCATTTCCTTCATAAATTTCCTTCAACTTTTCCCAAACTTCATAAGTTATCTTAAGTGAAATAACCTTATCCAATCCAGCCTTTGATAAAGAGCTAGTAATATCATACCTCACCTTTTCATTTTCCACATATTCCTCAATTTCATCAGGTGAAGTCAGTCCATTATATGGAGAAACATACTTTGACTCCACATGCCTCCATGTCTTGTAACCAACTGATACTAGGTATCCTTTCATCTGATCTTTCCATGAATTGTAGTGTGATCCATCGAACATAGGAATAATCAATTTGTGTGCCATTGGATTTGTCTCAAGTAGTTAAGCTCTTCACTGAGGAAATGGGATCTGATACCAATTGTTGAACAAACCGAATAACTAAGAGTGGGGTGAAATAATTATTCCCACACAACTTTACAAAAATTTATCTATGTCGGTTAACACTTAAACAATTCTAATAACAACTTAAGATTTGTCAATTTAGCATAAAAATAATCCACATAAAATATAAACATGAAATGCATAGGAACACTCAAATATAGAACACCGGATTTTACATGGAAACCCCAAGATGGGTAAAACTACATAGAAACTGATTCTCATGAAATGTAAAAATGCATGTTAGGGTGACACCGAAAGGTGATTTGATACAAAGGCTCACTGCCAGAAATGCTCACTACAAGAAGGCTCACTATCAGTTGGCTCATTTTCGATAAAGGGGATCCTTGCTAGAAGACATGAAAATAAATAGAATCCACTTCTAAGATATACAAACTATTATACACAAACATCAATCTCCTTCACATGAATTCATAGTCACTTTGCATATGCTCCACAATTATGCAACACGTACATACACTTGTACATTCATGTGTATACCTTACTATCTTATGTCCATGCCTTATACAACACCATGAGATCAACAAGTTCAACCACACCATTTGAAATAGGTCACACCAACATTATTCTCATGGTGAGAAGGAATGAAATGAGGATTACCTCGACCAATACAACACGCCACGCTACACAACACCTTCTCCAAGGCATATGGATCCAAGGGTTACGAACAACATGTTACAAAATCGAAGTTGGGACCAAAATACATCCACATAGGATTAAGCATACAATCTACCACAATTTATATTCCAGGGACCAAAATTCATTGGTGAACACACCAAGCACTTCAACCGATACCCAGATACTCCAACTAATATAGTAATCTATCGGAACACAACAACCAATACAATATTATGTCAATCATAGTAACCAAAACAATGAGAAGTTGAGATATGAGTATGTTGACATCAATGAGAACACCATTTGAGAGCAGCAACTTCACATCATAAGACTAAAATATCAACATGGGACAACCTTTCACTAGAAATATTTTTTCCTTGGAGAGTCGGCCAAGAAAAAGTTTTGGCTTTAGGGAGGACAACTTTGTTCCAACAAAATTTTAAGCATCTAGCCTTAGGGAAATCTTTCTTCCCAATAACATCATAACCTAAAATCACATTGTAGTAGCTAGTAGGAGAAGGAATCTAAATGAGTTTTTCCTCGTAATCTAAAAAACTAGATAGACCTTTGATTCAATTATTGAATGATAAGATTGCATTGCATGATGGGGATTGGGGCTGAGGAAAAGTCTTTCGAAAATACAGTTCATAAACCATTGAAAACTTTTATTGCAAAGTAATCCTTGACTCTGGAACCCCAAATTTGCTTTAAAACTACCTTATCTATAGAAAGGTTTACTAATTTTCCAAGAGGAGGGAATTTGTTCCAAGAGTCTTCCTAGAATAGAGCCTTATTTCTATTATTTATAGTCTAAGAGAGGAAAGGAAGAATTACATCTTTACATTTGACCATAAAATTCCACATATGAGAAGCTGAAGGGAGATTTATTACTATAAATATCCTCTCTAGAAGAATTGAATCCAGGTATTTGGAATAAATTATGGAATCCCATAAAGAGTTTGGATTTACAAAACTTTCCAAGCTAATTTGGTTCCTAGTGCATAGTTCCTATAGACAATCTTATGAACACTTTCTCTACTTGACAGTTTGGAAGAGAAAATTGTATCCCAATAGATCAAAGAATTTTCTTTTTCTCATATTTATTACCCCTCCAAAGAAAGACTCTTAGTTTTGTCTCAATATTTGATAGGAATCCTTTAGGAATTTGAAAGACAAATAACATGTATTTTGGTATAGTTCATAGGACTTATTTAATCAGGAACAACCTACTAGCCAAAGAAAGCCAAGAGTTCTTCTAAGATGAGATTCTCTTACTGATTTTAGAAGAAATATTTGACCAATACGACCCTTTATTTTGGCCCACAAATAATGAAACTCAAAGATATTTGCAAGGTAAAGAAGCTTGTTTAAATCCTAAAAGAGAAGCTAGCTTGTTGCAAAGAGATGGGATGTAGTTTTGAAAGAATGTCTTAGACTTGTCTGCATTGATCTTTTGACTAGAAACTTCATTCTAATCCTCTAGATCACGCTTAACAAGTTTAGCTTCTTTCCACGAAGCTACTCCAAAGAACAACGTGTCATCTGCAAAAAAATATGAGTTATTGAAATAGGGGAGTTTGGGATCTTAATGCCTTGACACATACAAAGGAAATGTTGAGCTTTTATGGACTTGCTTAAAGCCTTGACCAAAATTATGAAAAGGGAGGGGGACAAAGGATTGTCCTTATACATAGTTATTATATTTTGACTATTGTAGCTTACTATTAAACTTGTTAGTGCATTGTCATAAAAAAATTTGCAACTATATATAGAAAAAGTTGTTTCTTATTATAAAAAGTATCCACTACTCTTGCTCAAGTAATTATGGTTTCTCTAATCACATATATATAGATATATATGTTATTTGTTTTGAATGTAGTTAGTTCCAGAGTATGGTTGTTCTAAAGAATTAATATGAAAATAAATTAGATTGTAAGACAATTTTTTATAATGAAATAAATAAATGTCCTCTTAATGGAGTTTGCCTTAGTATTTATTCCTCCTTTAATAGTAATACAAATATTTACTAAGAAAATCATAAGACATGGTGGATCTAATATAGGCGAATAGTTTTTTTGAAAAAATTCTATAGGAAGATGTATGCTTTTTTAGCTTTTTGTGAGTAGGGAAATTTTCACTATGAATCGACTCCTCGAACATGGAGATTTACATTCTTCAATTTATAGCCACATTTAAATTTCACGATCACAATGACTCCATTCTAGTTTTTAATATTGAATTTAATTAGGCTATTTATTTTTTACCATTTTTAAATATTTGAGTTGAGTTTATTATCAACAAATTTCATCATCCATGCTTATTGCTAGGTAGTTATTCTCAGTAACTATAGAGCACACATTTGAATCAACTTAGTGCATGTGTGAAAATAATACTAGAGAGGTTATGAGTAACTTTCTTGGTATTACATATATGCATTGTATCTATTTTCTTGCATTCAAGATGAGAGACTTATTTCTCAATCACATGCCATTCAAATCCATTTCTTTGAATCTCATAATTTGTAATGAGGTTTTTTTTGCATCTTGAAGATTTTAATAAGCATATCAATTTGAAATATTTTTTTCCTTGACATTGAATGAACTCTTAACACATCTTAATTTTTATTTATTTTTAGTATCTATGTCAAATTGATAACTTGAATTCCCACCACATGTCCTGATTTACCTTTGTATCTTAAAAATTGTTGTATTCATTTCAATTATATTTGTAGGCGTTTGAGCTACATTATAAGTATATATTATATAATTTATATACCCTGAACTAGTCTTTAACATTTAGATTTTTCTTCAATTGAGCTACTCTCTAATAGTTATCTATAATACTTGAATGTGTTTCTAAGTTCCATTGACCTAGTTTGGTTGTTTGCAAAAGTACTTCTTGGGAGTCTCATTAACCAAATTTGGTATTTAAGTAATATTAATATAATTCCAATCTTTCTTTCATTTCTCATAACACCATTATTTTCAATTTCTTTTGGATCTTAAAATATTAAGTATCCATATTAGTCTTCTTATGGCTTCTTATAAATTATCAGTAAAAACAATAGAAAATATATTAAGGAAATTATTGTTGTTTACTAATTAAACTAGTCCTACTCCTAAATTTTCTCCACTTGTATAAATTATTTTCAAATCTTTGAAACTGCAGTAGTCATGTCACTCTTATTTGTAGGTCTCAGAGCTACAATGCATACCAATATTGGGTTACCATCTTTAGCTTTGGTAGTAATAATATACTGTTGGATTTTTGGGAGTAATCCATGTAATTTGTGACTAGGATATTATATTCCCTAGCTTTCCAGAACTTTTGAAATGTAGTTGTTTTGGTACATAGACTTGTACAATTTTACATCAAAGTTGAAATGGGGGATACAATTTCTCTTGACACATATGGCTTTTGATAAACTATTTGTGGCCCTTGATAGAAATCATCTCATTCCATCCTATTCATATTTCTTTTACTTTTTTATTTTGAAAATATCATCTTCAACCACATCTTTATCATCACTCGGTTCAATAAATTTCATGGTCACATGTGTAATACTCACAATAATTTGTTCCATGCAAGCTAAATTTTGAAAATAAAAAAATAATTTGATCAAAAGAATGTAAATAATAGATTTTACATCCCATAAATAAAATATAGTATAGCACTCGGAAGTAAATATAAATGATTCTATAGACAAATAACAAATCCATCATTCTAATCCTTAAAATTTAGGGTCATGGCTAATTTATAATTAGCATTTAGATGCATAGGAATATTTTTTTAACACTAAAATGAACATTAGTTGCATCATAGTAATATAAAATGTATAAATGAAGAAGGGGATGTTCATTGTTATAATGGCATATTCAAGAAATGTCACATATAATAAATATTAGCTACCCAATAGTTATATTAAGTGTATAAATGATGATGAGAATATTCAAAGTGTTTTAATAGCGTTATTCAACATAGGAAAATAATGTCTCTACCACTATCAGGCAAGAGTTCTCACCCACCATTCAATATATAAAATCAATACTAAATTGTACAAACCCCTCTATTGATGTGAGGTTTGTATGTGTTGCTCTTATGTAGCTATAGAAAGAAAAGGAACATTAAGAATCTATTTTTTGACCCTAATATTTAAAATACACTCAAAAAATATGAACATTATAAAGTCTTTAGTACCTTGACTTTAAGATTAATATTTATTTGAGCATACAAAAATAATGTGGTAGATGGTCATTTCTACAAACACCCTAGAAAGAAAGAGTTTGTAACATATGTAACTCAAACAAAGCACAACATGAGACACATTTACATTTTACCTACTTAATATATGGTGATTTTAAGAAAAACTACAAAGATATATAAGTAGTAATGAGCTAATACATGAATTCATAAAACAAAATAATCAAGCAAAGCTTGGAAGATCTCTTTTAAATATAATGCTTAATAATATTCTCTTAAATAAAAATACATAAGTCCTCAAGAAAATTTTGGCTAAAAGAACCATAACAATTCACGCTAGTAAGCTATGTTTAAAAATAATGAGTATCACTCAGAGATTCTTTTCTATTCTCATTGAAACCCCATACATGGAAGCAAAACAAATATAACAACTCAATTTCATATTGTATATACAAAAAGAAATTTATTCTTGGAAAACCTTTTAGATGTAAGTAACAAACAAGTATATCATCAACATAGAGTGGGGTTTCTAGAAACCCATATATTGTTAGCCATAAAAATCATAAATAAAGAATTGTACATATGTCAACATATGACAAAAAATAGCCATAGATAAATTTGATAGACAAGTGTTAGAGATATTAGGAGCCTTGCTAAAAATCCAAATTTATACTAGTAATAATGCTAAAGGTTGCAAAATGAGGCGAGTGTCCAAATCAAAACAAGTGAAAATAGTTGTGAGTGAATAAATAATCATACACACACACACACATAATACCACTAAATGTGTAACATTTGAATAAAAGAAATAAGAATAAACTTTTAAGTTATAGAAATATTTTCACAAAGTGTCAAGGCATACTTAAGTGAGAAAGTAAGTGGGTGAACAAATTACATGTGAGATATTACAATGGAGGTCATGATAATGAAGGTGAATAGGTGCATGTGGAGTACGTCTGTCTCAATGGAGCTCATAAATGACATTCATATTCTGTGAGAAAGAAACACTCTTCTCATTAGGTAGACAAATCCTAATCACTTGGACTAGGTTCCAACTTTCTTAAGGTTTCTATTTAGGATAATCATCAGGTGTTTTTCTCCTAAAAACCCAAATTTTGTCATCCCTCAGGCATCCTTTTTTCCTTCAACTCATTTTATAATTAATATTGCAAGAATTGGGGCAATCCATATCATGTGTGTAATAAATTTTGCAAATTACACATCACTGTAGAAATTTCTAAGTTATTTCTTGACCTGCTCTTGTAGCGCTCTAATGAGCCAAGAGTAGTTTCAACCTCGACCAACATGCAAAAATGCACATTGGGTGATTCTCAGGTATTGTTGGCTAAGGACCCTATTAATTTTCATATACTTTTTCCATGCATTGACAAGGCTTTGCGAACCGTTACCTTCTCATTATATGTATGAGAAAATAACCACTTATTGATAAGTCTGTTGTTTAGATGAAACCTAGAGCAAATTGGCCACTCTTGATATAGATCTTTTGGGTTTTGACTTTTTCTTCTCAACTTCATCTCTGTGGAGGATTGCAATTATGTGAAGAATAATGGCCCCTAGTTTTATAGTCAATCATGCTTTCATTTCCCCTTGGTCTCCTTTCTTTGATTTTACTGCTACTAAAATCACTTTCATTCCTATTTGGATCAGAATACATAATCTCCCTTTGATCATGCAATACTTGAGGCTTATTAATATTTTGATTTATTAGATTGGCTCTTTTGTGAAGTTAGATTCTATTTTGGTGGTTCCTTATTCTAGATTTATCATGGTTTGTGCCATCATTGATTTGTCAAAATTGATGTTCCATTTAGTTATTGATTTACTCTGCATTATACACTTGAACCTGTGTGTGGTAAAATGTGTGATCAATATCTGCAACCAAACACTTCAATAAACCGTTATATCAAGGGGTTAGTGAAAATAAAAGATTCAAAGCATTATCATAAAAACCCTTGAAACTGGCTTATTGCTTCCTATTTGAAGCGAGTATGATTCTCATAGATATCCATCAGATTGGACATAGAGAAATCAGTGACTTGACTACTCCAAAATGGAAGATTCAATGCAAAGAGGATGAGAACGATGCATAGCTTTGCGTACTTTACTCTCAAAACTTAGAAAATGAAAGATGTAATGAGCTATCAAGCTATGAATGGTATTGAAACTAAAATGAAAATGCAAGCTACTAAAGTAAGAACAATGCATCTACTATTAATCTATGAAAAGAAACTAGAATGCCATTAAGCTAAGAAATGAAGCTAACAATGCAAAAATGCAAGAAACTACTATGAAAGCAAAGATCTATGAATGCACTAATGAGCTCTAGAATGAAAATAACATTATAACTCTACTCCAAATCTTATTGTTATTATCTCAACTATGTCTAGCCATGAGCAATGGGAGCTATCCCTTTTATATGAAATTCCAAGAAATGGATGGTTGAGATTAAGAGGCAAAAGGGAATGATCAATGGTGGAGATGCAATTCCTCTCAATCCATGTGAGATGATAAAGTAATTTTGATTGGTCAACTTTGTGGAGAATAAGACAAAATTGGCATTTTTTCCCTTTTATTTGTTTTATTTGATTTTTGAGGGCACACCCATGTGTGAATGGGTTAACTTTTTGAAGTTAGGACTTTTTGATTTATCCCAATGTTTTATTGTTTTTTGGGATTTAGGCTTTGATGATTTGATTCAACATGTTAGGCTTTAAGATTATATAAGAAAGTTTGATTAAATGCTCAATAATTTAGATTCTAATGATAATGTCTTAGATTTAGGATTTATAAATACCAAATATTTGACAAAAGGGGCTATGGGTTTGCTAGACCATTTTTAGGTGATTACATTTGCCCCTCTTTGACTAATGTGTGATCAATCTGGGAACACATTAGGTCAAAGAACATTTGAAGCTTGATTTAATCTGGAAATAGCTTGATGTGAAATGATGAAACTATCCCACAGATCATAATCTATTCCAAACTTGATCGAACGAAGATCGATTGGAGATTTGAAGATATCAGCTCTAGACTTGATTGAGCAAAAACTGATAGAGAGATCTAAGTATATCAGCTTCGGGCTTGATTGAGAGAAGACTAATAGAAGAATCTGAGCATTTAGCTTGATGTGAAGTGATGAAACTAAATGTTCATCCTCCAAGAAGAATTCCCAATTTAAGATTAAGTTTGAATGATGAATCAACCTGAAGTGGTGCGATGAGACTGATTGCTATTCGATCAATTGATTGGGATATTTGACTTGATATGGTTCTGATGAATCCAATTACCAGAATGAGGGGATTTCTCATATTGATATGGTGCGATGAACCTTATATGCCCCTAGAGATCCAAATTTTGATGCATAGTGATGGGAATCACTTGATTAGATCTTGATTTGAGTCAGAGCCTGAAACCCCTAGAATGAACTTGTTGATGTGAATCAAATTGTTGATGTAGTGGTACTTCCCCTCAGGATCAAAATCAAAAGGAGGGGAGGCACAAGCCCGATAGTTCAAAAAAAGCATTGAGAATTTTGAGATGCGAGCCTATTTGAGGTCTAGTTGACCAAGTTTGACCAATATTGACTTAAGTTGACTTTTTGGATTGGAGGAGGAAATGCACAAGAAATTTGATCAAAAGGAATCTCAAATTGAAATCTTGTGAGGAAAGCGTCAGTGATCAACTACATTTGTGAAAAACAAGTTAATTTGAATTTTTTAGCATCAACAAGTCTTCAGATTTTGATTTCGGTCCCGAAAATGGAGTCGGAGCCATCGAATTGTTCATTTGTAGATAGATAAAATGTAGTTGACTACTTCAACAAAGGATTCAATGGTTAGAGGAATAGATCCCTTTTTGTTCTTCCTTGTGTGTTTTTTATAATGCTATCATGCAAGCCTAAGAATGCAAATACAACCTATGACACGAGTCAAGTCACCGATTTCCTTATTTACTATATTTTCATCATTTGGACATTGTGGAACACCAGAGTCAATACAATCCTTACTGGCACCAGTGGAACCATAAGGATATGAATATGACTCTTCATCAGATAGATGTGAGAAACC
Source organism: Thuja plicata (assembly GCA_018584345.1). NCBI lineage: Eukaryota > Viridiplantae > Streptophyta > Pinopsida > Cupressales > Cupressaceae > Thuja > Thuja plicata. The sequence continues at coordinate 3,364,353 of MU223867.1, read as the reverse complement.
AATGTAAGCATCTGGGCACAAGAGCTGAGATGACCTGAACACTATTTCTAGTTGATATAATAAGAGTAGACCAGTATCAGGGCATTCAGAGCCAAGATAACCATGAGTGCGTTGTTGTTGAAACAAGAAGAATAATAGACAAGGAGATAGGACCAACCTCACATTATGGTTCAAGAGAGTAGGATCGAGGGATGTATGGATGATCCACCTAAATGTGGAAGCTCTTATCACATACACCCTACTATCTTGACATAAGGATCATTGGAACTACACCAACACGCAGAAATCAAAGAAAACATAGGAAATCATTGATAACAGACAACATACAAGAAAATTGTCAGCAATAGTTCAGTTTGTTTAACTTGTTGATGTGGGTGTTGAGAAACACTGTCATGTTGGTTTGTTGTTATTGAGTGTATTTTATCTAATGTTGTGTTAAGAAACATGGGTTTGTCTGAAATAGAGTGTTGAAAAACATTGTTGATTAAGGTTGTGAGACCCACCTCAGTCAGTTCTTGTTTCACTGCTTATTTTGTTATACATTCAGTGGTTTCTATACCTTCAGTGAATATGTACTTAGACATGCTTTGATTTTCAGCGAGACTTTTCGTACTTGTGAGGATCGGTGGAATCCTGTGTTATATATATTTATTCATCACCTGATTTTG
>MU223867.1:3345431-3360916 GCA_018584345.1 Thuja plicata | reverse complement strand
TAAATATGTTAAATTAAATTTATATTTTATATTATAAGATTTAAATTAGAATTATTGCAATGCATAGTCATTTTAAAATGTTAGGGTTTTAAATTGGTTTTAAGTTAGAAAATTTATTACATGTATATTTATCTTATATATGCAAAAATTTATTATTTAGATTCGATTTTTTTTTATATAAATTAGATTTATTTTTTTTAAGATCAGATTTTCTTATAAGATTTGATTTGTTAAATGAAATCATTTTATTTGATTATTAATTAGGATATTATGTTTATTTGTATATATCAATACATGAATCTTTGAATAAAGGAGGAAAAAAAAAATGAAATAGGGTTAAAGTTATTTTGTTATATTTAGATTTGATGATAAATAGATAAAAAACCATTTTTTTATTGAATTTCCATCATGTAGTTAAATAGAATTAATATATATTTGTTATTTAAATGATAGACTAGAATTAGTATTTTTTTTTAAATAGATAGATTTTAATTGTAGTTCAAAATCAAATTTATTTTTCTTTAGATTGTTTTATAACATTTTAATTTCATGTTGAATTAATTATTTTAATAGATTAGAATAAGCTTATAAATACGTGATTTAAAACTTGCTATCAATTTAATTTATAACAAACGTATGCTATTTTAATTAATAATAGGGTTTTAACGTTCTTTGGATAGGGATGTTGATCTTAGACTTATGATATTAGATTTAAGACGTTATCGCTACCCTTGACCCTAGACGTACGCGGTTGACTTTCGGTCAACCCTGTTTCAAACTTTGTCCGTTGACTTCGAGATCGGAACCCAGTGCTCCTTGCGGCCTCTGAAACCTCAGTTTTCAGTTTCACACCTTTTGGAGACAGTTGACTTTTTGGTCAACATGGGTTGACTTCTTGGTCAACTGTCTCATTTTGCGCTCCTTTGACTTCTCGGTGCTTAGTAGACCTTTGAGTCCCTTCTTCTCATTTATCTAGGGATGTTTGACTTTTGGTCAACCCTAGTTGACTTTTAGTCAACCATCTCGTTTTGCGTGCATGTGTCAACCTTGTGTAGATTCAGAATCCTGGTTGATGCATTATTTAAATTTTTTTTTTTGTTCGTGTGTTTTTGCCCAACTTTTGGGCATGACAAAGGTGTTGAGAAACACGAGTGCGTCAGTGGCAAACTGTCCAAAAAAGGAGACCAATTGTGAGGACTTGACAAGTTGACCGACATGATGTTCAAAAGAAGGAGGCCTATACAAGACCTAAAGATGGATTCAATCAGTGAAGCAATGTGTGCTAAGAGAACTAGATTGATGTGATAGCTCAAAAAAGTGTGAAAGTCATCCCACATATGAGAGGAGCTAAGCTACGCGTTAATAGATGGAGCGTTGAGTTACAAGTGACGCATGTTGCTAGGTTTTTACCACTTGGCAGAGATTCGATTTTTGCTACCAGGGCGCCTATTTCTAGGTTTTCACCAAGGCACTTTTTTATTATTTTACAATTTTTTTGTATTTTTTGTATTTTTTTCTTTTTTAATTTTTTTTTATTGACTCATCGAGGCGCCTATTTGCCAAGTTTTCACCGAGGTGGTCATTTTTTTAGGATCATGTATATGTACATGTTGTTGACCAACGAGAATGCTCAAGCGTAGAACTTCTTCAGGTGGAGATTATTGACCGGATTAGTTAAAGTATCTCCCTCTAGAGTTGATAGTTGATAGGCCCCAGAGCCAAATGTCGCAGTGATCACAAAGGGACCCAGCCAATTGGGTTAAAAATTTCCCTTTTGTTCACATTGTTGTTGATTCTTTGGATTCTCTTTAAGCACAAGATCTCCAACCTGAAATTCTTTGTGTCTCACTTTCTTGTTGTAGCCTTGATACATTCTCTTTTGATATACCCTTAGATGGTTGAATACTACTTTTCTACATCCATCATGTAATTCTAGCTCCTGGATTCTAGCAATCTGATAATCTTCATCAATAATGAGTCCATGCAAATTGACTCAAAGTGATTGTATTTCTACCTCAATGGGTAATACAGCCTCTGCGCCATATACCAAAGAAAATGGTGTTGCCCTTGTAGGTGTTCTGATATTGGTTCTATAATCCCATAAGGTTGGATTGAGCTGAAGGTGTCAGTCCTTCCTAGTCTTACTCATTGTTCGATGTAATATCTTTAATATATTTTTGTTAGAGGCCTCAGCCTATCCATTCCCTTGAGGGTAGTAAGTAGAAGAACAATGTTGGGTAATTTTAAACTTGTCACAAAGTTCATCCATGTCTTTATTCTTGAATTGCCTCCCATTGTCTGTCACAATGGATGAAGGGATTCCATATCTACAGATAATGTAATTGAGGATGAACATAGACACTTTCTTTCCTATATCTTTAGTCAAAGGGATTGTTTCAACCCACTTTGTGAAGTATTTAGTGGTAGTTATGATGAATTTGTGCCCTCGATAGGATGAGAGGTAAATCTGCCCAATTAGATCAAAGGCCCATTGTTGAAATGGCCAATGTATAATGAAAGGTAATAGCTCATGTGTAGGAGAATGAATTAGGTTACCATGAGTTTGACAATTTTTGCATGTTTTGGAAAAATGTATGGCATCCTTTTCCATAAAGGGCCAGTCGTATCCTACCCGTAGGAGTTTCTTAGCCAACGAAAAGCCATTCAAATGAGATCCACAGACACCTTTGTGGACTTCCTCTAGTGTGTGATTAGACTCATCGTGTTCTAGACACCTAAGGAGAGTACCATCATGACCTCTTCTATACAAGTCATCATCCATAATCAGGTAACGAGATGCATTCCTTATAAGATTTCTTTTTTCATTTTTGGAGAGGTCATTTGGCAAGGTTTGATTATGGAGGTAAGAGTAGATATGAGCATAATGAGAAGAATCAGTACCCACTAGGGAGCACACGACTTGGGATTCAGGGGAATCATAGGTAGGGAAAGGAGTTCTTCCACCAGAAATTCATAGAAAAAGTGATGTTCTTCAAGTTGCAACATGGAGGCCAAGGTGGCCATAACATCGGCTACTTTGTTTACTTCTCTTGGTATTTTTTGAAAAGTAACAAACACAAAATATCACTTAAGATCATCAATCATTCTTTTATATGGAAAAATTTTGTCATCCTTTGTTTGATATTGATCATTGATTTGATTAATCACTAGCTGTGAGTCACCATAGATGTGCAATTTAGTGATTTTCCATTTGATGGCCATTTTTAAACCATTTACCAAAGCTTCATATTTCGCAATGTTGTTAGTGCAAGGAAACATCATTTTATAAGCTTTTGGGATCTTGTATCCTTGTGGTGTGATAAAAAGGACTCCAGCACAACCTCCTTTCTGTGCAAAAGATCCATCAAATAACATTATCCAGGTATGCTCCGTAAGATGTAAAATGGCTTCATCAGGGAATTCTATTAGCAGTGGTTGTGTATCTTGCAAAGGAGCATCAGCTAGGTGATCAACAATAACCTATCCTTTGATTGCTTTTATGTCAAGTATTCAATGTCAAATTCTCTCAGGATCATAACCCACTTAGCCAGCCTTCCAGTGAGATTTTCTTTGCTTAACAAGTACTTGAGAGGATATATCTTAGCAATTAGCTTAAAAGAGTGTGCTAGTATATAGTGTCTTATTTTTTGAGAAGCAAAAACTATAGCAAGATTGGATTTTTCAACAATAGTATACTTATTCTCATAGGACACCATGGTTTTTCTTATGTAATATATGGCTCTTTCTTTTCCTATTTCATCATGTTGTGCCAGAAAAGCTCCTAGGGATGTGTCGGTAGCTGAAGTGTAGAGGAGAAGATGATTTCCTGGTATTGGTGCCATCAATACGGGTGGATTAGCTAGATATTCCTTGATTTTCCGTAATTTTTTTCACACCCTTCATCCCATTTGAATGTAACTCCTTTGTGTAGTGTTCTTGTAAAAGGTTGTGCCTTATCTACAAGTTGGGATATAAACCTTCTAATAGATTAGAGTCAACCTTGTAGAGTTATGACTTAACTAATGTTGCGAGGAGGTTGCATGTCCATTATTTCCTCTACCTTTTTGGGATCAACCTCAATTCCTTTTGCTGAAATGTTGTATCCCAGTAGTTTACCATAAGTTACACCAAAATAACAATTTTTAGGATTCAGTCTAGGCTTTAATTGTTCCATTTGGTCTATAATCCTTTCTAAATCCTCTAGATGAGTGGCTCTCCTTGATGATTTTTCCAGGGTGTCATCTACATAGTCTTCCATGGTTTTGTGCTTCATATCATGAAATATAGTAGACATAGCTCATTGGTATGATGCTCCAGCATTTTTGAGACCAAAAGGCATGAGATTACAACAAAATGTGCCACACGCACATGTTAAAGTGGTCTTTTCTTGATCCTTAAGAGCTATTATTATCTGGTTGTAACCAGAAAATCCATTCATTAGATATTAAACCTCATAACCAGCTGTGAGGTCCACAATCATGTCAATATTAGGCAATTCAAAGTCATCCTTAGGACAAGCCTTGTTTAAATCCCTAAAATTTGTGCAAACTTGAATGGACTTATCATGTTTAGTCACAAGGACAATGTTAGAAATCTAACCAGTGTATGCTATGGCACAGATGAATTCAAACTTCAGTAGCTTTTTTAATTCTTCTTTGACCAACAATGCCACACGAGGATGCATTTTGCAAAGCTTTTTCTTGACTGGCTTGATTCTTAGAGCAATTGACAAGTGATGCATAATCAAGTCTTTTTCTAGTCCTGGCATGTCTAAATAGGACCAAGCAAACTTTATTTTCTTTTTTATGAAGAATTGGACAAATTCTTGCTTTTCTTGCTTAGATAGAGATTGTGCTAGGTGTATTAATTAAGGTGCCTCTGTTGTTCCCAAATTTACTACTTGTGTTGGTTCTATCAGTACTGGTGATCTTTCCTAAAAGTAATTAGGAAGGAGTTCAAGTTCCCCATCCTCTGGTGCCTCAAAGAGGCTTTCACCATTGGATAAACCTTTTGTTTTTACTATTTTTGGTTCTGATACTGCCACAAAGTGGTTTTCACCATCAGACCTTTTTTCTTTTTATGTTTTCTCTTTAGGCTAGGGAACTTGATGTCCCCCTCTATCATGTTTATGCTTGTTGTGCTAGTAGAAGAGGTGAAGGGTTCGATGACATTCAAGTAGTAGGGTAAGGTGTAGTCATTAGGAGAACAAATGAGGTTCAAAGGTTCGTTTGGGTTCCATTCAATGAGCTCAGGATGAACAAGGGGTAGAGACTCAACAGGTTCCAAGGATAGCACCGAGTTATCTAGATCAAGGTCTTCAATATGTAAGAGAAGATCTGTGATGGCACTCTATGAAGGATTTTTAAGACTATGATTTGTCCTAACGCTTCTAGTGGAGTCATTGTTGGTAGTACATGGATTCAATCCATTTGACCTAGCATTAGCATCCTCTCTTTCTTCTCGAGAAGCTATGCATTCTAGGAAAACACTCATTGGCATAACCTGGATTCTTGAAGATGGGATACATGGGCGAGGAGCCATGTCCAGTTATTTAAGGTCTTGAAGATCCCAAGTTGCCTCTTCTTATTTTGCTTCATTATCCCATTGTTTCCATTATTCATCAGTGAGATCATTTTTATAACTAGTGGATGCAAGACCACTTCTATTGCTAGTTCATGTGAAGCCATGGCTAGAGCGCGGGTCAAAATCCTAGTTTTGAGTAGTGGATGTGAGAGCATTCCTAGGTTCCCTCCTGAAACTCCAGTTGGTGTTAGATGGAAGAGGTGACCTTTCCTTCTCTTCAAAAGAACAACCATCATTAGGAATAAGGATGGGTTCTGGTTCGGGATGTTCACTTAGAGATCCATTGATGCAAACACTTTCTCCATGTAGGACATGAGGTGCAAAATTGTGAAGTACATTCACTTCGATATCCATGGTAGCATCAGAGAAGGAATCCCACTCATACTCATTGGAGTCTATTTCAATTGAGTGAGGTAATTCCAATGCATGTGTAGGAGCCACAAATTTTCCCTAGTTAGGATGGTGTTCTTGTGAAGTATTATCTTGTCCATAATCAAATTGAATAGGAGCGTGATCTCTATTTTCCAAATAGTGAGAGAGAGTCCTTGGGACACTAAGATATATGTTGTTTTCATGTTTTTGATTTGTTTCATGCTAAGTATAATCATCCTTTGACTTTTGAGAGGCACAGGGAGAAACCTCCTCAACAACATGCACCCTGTCATTTCAGAAATGAGGCAAATCAAGGACATGAGAGGTGAATACAAGCTTCCCCCAGTTAGAATGTTTATCTTTTGTATCTAAGTGCATGTCTGGATCTTGATTTGATATATTTTTTGAAGCACTAGATCCATTTGGTTCAAAGGAAGCTTTGTCAAATGATGGAACGTAAGGTTCCCCTTGATACATTGGATTTTCAGTGGTGGGATGCATTAGTTGTTCGAAAGGGAGAGGGGTACTCTCTATTTCATCTTCAGTATATGTATCATATGTGTCTGTGTGAGAGCTACTAGGATGGTCATTATTAGGAGAGGGATGAATCTTCTTCTCATGGTACCCCAAGCCAGTCTTGCCTGTGGGACTTCAAAATTCAGTATGAAGGGGTTCTATAAGACCCTTGTCTTTTCCCAAGGGTCCTTTACCTTTGTATCCTATTTGTTTCATTATTTGATATGCTTTCCCATACTTATGTGGGTAGATTTCCACATGCTTGACTTCATTATCTTGTTCTTAATCTTTGTATAGCCATGCAAGAACAACTTTCTCTTCATTCTCTTCTAAAAGAGACATGTGTGCCTTTACCATTCCAGTTCCCTCATGTATTTCTACTTGTTGGTCATTTGAAGGTGGGAAGGATGAGGATGGCATACCATAAGATCTAGGAGAAGTAGGAAGAGAAGTCAATAGGTATTCTCTCATGCTTTTGTTACTGATCTTAAGCTTTTCCTTGAAGATTTTCATTAGTGTCTTTTGAGATATTTCACGAGTTTGAGATGCCTCCTCCTTGTTGTGTGGAACCATACTATCAGAGTTTCAAAGTGTTACAAGAGTAGGCACTGTCAGCTGGAATAGACACTTCTACCCCATTGTATGGAAATTTCACACATTGATGATAAGTGGAGGGAATTGCCTGCATGTCATGGATCCATGGTCTGCCTAGAAATATGTTATATGTGAGAGGCAAGTCAATCACTTGACATGTGACATTTCTTTAAATAGGGCCCACTCTGATAGGTAGCACCACTAGTCCTTTTGATGATCTTTCTTCCTCATCATATCCTTTGATAGTGATCTTCTTTCAAGGATCAATGGTGTGTTCAGAAAATCCTAGTTTTGTGACTAGCTTGAGAGTATAGATATTCAAACCAGCACTTCCATCTATCAAAATGTGCTTAACCCAACTTTTGTGGATCAATACCTCTATGTGCAGAGGTTGATTATGTGGGTGACTAAGGGCTTTTTCATCTTCTTCTGAGAAAGATAGATAATGAGGGGACATCAAATGATTTACCATGGTCTGGAACCAACCAACATCAAGGTCTTTGGGAACATTAGTTTCCACAAGTGCAATCTCAAGGATTTATTTATGTGATGGTGACAATTTTAGCAATTATAGGATAGAGATCTGAGCAGGAGTTTGTTGTAACTGATCAACTAGATTTTAGTTCGTAGTAACTTGATTTTATGATGAGGGTTTATATATTGGTGCAATAGTTTTCTTAGGTGTAGATGTCACCCCTTTAAGAGTGACCTTGGATTGACCTCTAGGGACCACGTTGGTAGAATCAGTTTCTTTATCCTTAATAATGATGACATTGATTGACCTGTCAGAGGATTTGAGCATGTGTATCATATTGTCAGTGTTGGTATAGGTATGATTCACAGTGGTTCTTGGGGCTTTCAAGGATTCTCCTTTCTCATAAGATGGCAAGGGTTTCTTGAAGGCTTTATGGTCATTGTTTGACCCGTGAGTACCAACTGTGATAGTCTTATTATCAATCATATATTGTATCACATGTTTTAGCTTCATACAATCGTTCATAAAATGTCCTTTATTTTTATGAAACTCATAGTAGTGATTGGCATTCCACCATTTAGGTTTTACCTTAGGTTCCCATGGTTTTGAGTTAGGAATCATGATGATCTTTTAGCAACCAATGTCTTTAACACATCTTCTAAAGGCTCTCCTAGAGGAGTAAAATTTTGCTTGGGTCATGGCATCTAAGGTGCCTTATCTTTTTAAGAATCCTCAGTGTTCTTAGGAGCGTTGGGAGTAACCAAATTATGCCTAGCACCCTGTATGCTATTAGTGAGGTTAAATGTTGGCTCATTAGGTTTGAATTTAGGTGAGTCAACTACACCATCATTAACCACATTACAATTATTATTCCAATATTTACTCTTATCCTTGTTATTCCATTGTTAGAATATTTAGCGTCTTTGTTTAAGGTTAGATCCCCTTTCCTTATGATAACATCTTTGATCCTTATAGCGTTGTCAAGTAAGTCACTAAAAGAGGTGTCTTTTTGCATTTGTGCTGCATAATTCATCTCAGGAACCAGGTTGTTGATGAAGATGTCAATCTTTTTCTGGTTCAGGTATTTGTTTAGGGTATCTTGCAAATATCTTTCTCCACCTTTGGAGGAATTTTAAAAAATGATTCACCAGCGTGTTGCTTAGTGTTGTATAGATTTAGCATTGTAAGCGTGTGTAAGATGTTGTATGAGTAGTGTTGGATGAACCTTTGTACAAGCTCATCAAATTTTTGAATACTAGGTGTGATCTTTGTGAACCATTCCAAGGCTTGGCCACTGAGGCTATGTGAGAATAGTTTCATTAGATATGTCTTCTCATGCATGAAATCCATACTAAGAGCACAAAATTTTATCACGTGATCTTGAGGATCACCTTCCCCATTGTATTTTTCATACTTAGGAATTTCAACCTTTGGGGGAAAAGGTGGCATGTGAAATTTTTTAGCGAATGGGAAGGGACATATCGACTACAATGAGTACTTTCTAGGAGGTTGTTCCTTTACTTTCTCTAGTTCCCTCAACTTGCATCTCATGTATTGTAGTTGTTGGTTGAGAATAATAATATGCGACTCCTCTTCTTGTTGTATGAGTCCCTTAATGTCAAAATCAAGTGGAAGCTTGACAACTGTTGATGCAAGATGCATGAACTACTTGTCTTTGTCTAATTGCATAAGAGTGTGCATCATTTTTTGAAAGTGTTTATCTTGTTGGAACTTCCTAATCTCCTCAAAAGTGGGATCCTCTATGGAGGAAGAAGCATTGGTGTGTTGACTTTGGTGGTAATTTTAGGACCCCCAATTTTAAGCTGACATGGTTGATGTGTTGTACGCAACCAAGGTTGATGATTCAAATAAGGGTACTGTCTATTGTGGAACTAAAGTGTCCTTTTGCGAGATCTCAAAATCTATTTTGGGTTTCTGAAAAGAAGGTGGGTCTAGACCAAATTCATTAGTATCTTTTCCCTTGGAATCAAGATCATCTTTTTGACTTCTCGTTTGGACCATGTATGACAATCGGTGACTAACGTCTCTAGAAGACCAAGTTGTCAAGTCAATGTCAAAGAATCAAAGATTTTTTTGATGGACAAAGAGATTGGTTATTGAACTTGTACAAGGTATCATGTGTTTAAGGTTTGAACACATACTAGATGACACTTGTGACAAAGTTGATAGGTAACCAAGAGTAAAGATCCAATATGATCGAGAGAATTGTGAGAAGCTAGGACAAAGGACAATGACGGATATAACCACCAGATTTGAAAGTTGGGAAAGACCGTGACAAAGTATGATAGATATTGTTGCAAGAGTGCGACTAAATGACAAAGATCTCAAGATTGGACTGATTTCAACTTAGATCCCATACAAAAATTCATGAGTTCCCATACGATAATACACTGGTCCTCATAGGAGTTTCTGCCCTCTAGGTGTTCTGTCATAGGACAAATGTAATGGCATGAAATGACAAAAGATTTTGGAATAGTTGGCCACTTATGCGTGAAAGATTTCAGACAATGTTGTCTAACTTTTGAGGTAAAAATCTTGACGTTTGTTGTTTTCTGTAGTCAAAAGTGTTCTTGTTTGTAGGACATGTCAAGTTCAAGGTGTACAAACACATCAAGCATAAAGAGTGAAGAACCAAACACTTTCTACCCTAAAGTCAAATTGGCTTAGTATCACAATCTTTGCCCACGCTTGATATTCCTTCACCTCACACAAAGTGATATTGGCTTTTGCTGAGACTATGCACATTGTGGGTTTCGGAAAGAGATTCAATTATCGAATCGCACAAGCTCCCCCGTGCCAAATTCATGATTTAAAGTGTCCTTGGGAATACATATGTTGGGTGTAAAATCTTGGGGTGATCCGAGTAAAGTCCACTTGGATAAATCCTTGCACAAAGATCATGATACTTTCGAAGGTAGACCGAGTAGCCTCTATCTAAAAGTGTCTAGTAAGTTCATCCGTTCATGACTACCCCTTGTAGCTTCATAGGAAAAAATAAGGCATATAGCCCTACAAGAACCCAAAATTTATAGTCTTTCATGCAAGATTGAGACCTCCCAGCCCTACACAAGTGGAATGTATCTCCATTGTAGTCTTGTAAACAAGATTAAGACCAAGAATGAACCTACAAGCGCCCAATCAAATGTAGTTCTTGCTTAGCAAGATTGAGGCAACGAGGCCCTACAAGTGAAGAAGCATTAGAGATAGAAAATAGCCATGTATTCCCTCTCTTTGGATTGAAGGAAGAATTTGATTATAGTAGGGTGGAAGTAGCCAAGTCTTCTTGTTCCCCACTTGGGTCATTCCCAAAAGATTGCTCTCTTGGTAGGCCCTCTAAAGGTAAATGCAAGAAAAAGTAAATGGATAGCTAGTAGGGGTCAATATTTATGATATTCCAAGAGGAAAAGAGCATACTCTCCTACTCCGTAGTGTCTCCCAAACACATCGAGCACATGTTCATTTACCAAAAGAAAAGTGTTACTTGTTCAAGTTCAATCAAACATGTTTGGGTTTTTTATTCTCAAAAAGAGAAGAGCATACTCCCCTAATGTCTAATCTTACCAAAACAAACAACACTCTAATTAAGCTAGGTGCCTAAGAAATCCACTAAGAAGACACACATTTTGTTTGGTTGATGTAATCTCAAGGCAACCTACAAGCACAACCATTAGTAATCTCAATTTTTCTTTGGCAAGCGTCCTACAAGCACAAACTGTTAGTAGTCTTAGAAAAATAGTGTGCAAGTGTAACTTTGTCAAGTGAGTCTTCCTCAAAACATGCTGCAAAAACTAGTTAGGATGCAAAACCAGATACTAAAAATACCATAGAAGACATGCAAAAGGTTAGAAAGCCAAAATTAGTTCAAGAGAAACCCTAAAAATGCTCATTGTTTTCCAAATGACAAAGTACATAACACACAGACTGTCTATGAAACTCGTAAGACAATACATCAGCTATCATATGACAAAATAGAGTCTCACAAAGCCTCATACAACAAAATAGAGTCTACAAAACCTCATACGACAAATTTAATATCTTGATACGACAGAAGAAAACAAATGAAAGCTCATACGACAATATACATGTTCCTAGATGACAAAGTACTATTTTGAGATTTGTCATACGACAGAGGACATAGAACAATACAAAAGAAAGTACAATTTCATAAAAAATATGTAGAAAATTATGAAAATAAGGCAAAAATGTAACTTTTTTCCCCACGGTAGGTGCCAAAAATGTGTGTCGTAAAATGTGTGATCAATATCCGCAACCAAACACTTCAATAAACCATTATATCAAGGGGTTAGTGAAAACATAAGATTCAAAGCATTATCATAAAAACCCTTGAAACTGGCTTATTGCTTCCTAGTTGAAGCGAGTATGATTCTCATATATATCCATCATATTGGACATAAAGAAATCAGTGACTTGACTACTCCAAAACAGAAGATTCAATGCAAAGAGGATGAGAAAGATGCATAGACTTGTGTACTTTTCTCTCAAAACTTAGAAAATGAAAGATGCAACGAGCTATCAAGCTATGAATGATTTGAAACTAAAATGCAAATGCAAGCTACTAAAATAAGAACAATGCATCTACTATTAAGCTATGAAAGGAAACTAGAATGTCATTAAGCTAAGAAATGAAGCTATCAATGCAAAAATGCAAGAAACTACTATGAAAGCAAAGAACTATGAATGCACTAATGAGCTCTAGAATGAAAATAGCATTATAACTCTACTCCACATCTTCTTGTTATTATCTCTAATATGTCTAGCCATGAGCAAGGGGAGATACCCCTTTTATAGGAAACTCCAAGAAATGGATGGTTGAGATTAAGAGGCAAAAGGGAATGATCAATGGTGGAGATGAAATTCCTCTCAATCCATGTGAGATGATAAAGTGGCTTTGATTGGTCAACTTTGTGGAGAATGAGACAAAATTGGCATTTTCTCCCTTTTATTTATTTTATTTTATTTTTGAGTGCACACCCATGTGTGAATGGGTTCACTTTTTGAACTTAGGACTTTTTGATTTATCCCAATATTTTATGCTTTTTTTGGGTTTAGGCTTTGATGTTTGATGATTTGATTCAACAAGATAGGCTTTAATATTATATAAGCAAGTTTGATTAAATGCTCAATAATTGACTCTAGCAATAATCTCTTAGATTTAGGATTTATTAAGACCAAATATTTGAGAAAAGGGCCTATGGGTTTGTAGAGAATTTTTAGTGTTAGAATAACTAAGGGGGGGGGTGAATCAGTGGCCTTATTTTTTTTTCCAATAATCCAACAAAAACTTATATCACAAATATAATATCCTCTAGTTATCTTTCAATCCTTTGAGATGTATGCCTTATGTAATTCTAACAAATATATATTGTTCAGTAAGATATATTGTTTATCTTTTTCTAGCCTTTACCGAGTAGCAACAAATAAACTTAGTATTTACCGACCAATCCAGTTTTAGTAATGTGTAAAGAAAAACATCAAAGCAATGAACCATTACACATTTGACACATGGATTTTTAACGTGGAAACCTTGTTAAGGGAAAAAATCACTTGAGATCGGTAACCCAAAATTTTCACTCTTCTAAAGTGAGCTCGGTGAAGAGCCAACCTTGTTAAAGGTTACAAACACACTGTTAATTGCAACCTTGTTAGAGGATTCAAAACTAACAATTTTTCTTTTGACCTAGCATTCACTATGTTGTCAACAAGAAAACCTTTTGATACTCTTGAGTATCTCAATACATTAAGGATGGTTAAATCCCACTCGGTTAAGATATTTTTTGAATCAATGGTTAAACTAAAATAGTAAATGATATGTTCAATAATACAACCTTAACTTGCAGATTTTCAGATCTATTGTTAGTCCACAAAATACCTCTCTATGTTAGAATAACTGAGAGGGGGTGAATCAGTGGCCTCAAAAATTAATCCAATAATTCAACCAAAACTTTATACCACAAATATAAAACCTCTAGTTATCTTTAGCCCTACAAGATGTATGCCTTTATAAAATATATGTTGCTTGATGAGTCTACTATCTATCCTTTCCTTGAGCTTTATTGAATAGCAGTTATCTTTTCTTAACCTTTACCGAAATACAGTAAATAACTTAGTGTTTACCGATCAATCATGTTTTAGTAATGTGTAAAGAAAAACATCAAAGCGATGAACCGTATACACATTTGACACATGGATTTTTAATGTGAAAACCTTGTTAAGGGAAAAAAACACTTGGGTTTGGTAACCCAAAATTTTCACTCTTCTGAAGTGAGCTCGGTGAAGAGCCAACCCTGTTAAAGGTTACAAACACACTGTTAAGTGTGACCTTGTTAGAGGATTTAAAACTAACAATTTATCACTTTACCTAACATTCACTATGTTGTCAACATGAAAACCTTTTGATACTCCTTGAGATGTATCTCAATATATAAAGGATGGTTAAATCCCACTCAGTTAAGAGATTTTTTGAATCAATGGTTAAACTGAAACAATATATGATCTGTTCATAAATACAACTTAATCTTGTAGATGTTCAAATCTATTGTAAGCTCATAATACCTCTTATGATCAATGTTATCTTCAATTCCTTTTTGCTCCACTTCTTTCTGCTTGGTGAATGTTTTTGCTTCTTTGTTGCTAGGTGTCCGCAGAATTATTAGTTCTATTCTTCAGCTTGTATGATCAGATATGCATGAAGACTTATATATTCACCAGAATTATCTTTAGCATTCCTCCTTTCATTACGAATTACTTGTCTCTTTATATAGACATGATTTCACTATTTCTTGTCCTTCTTATTTTCTTCGTTGATCACTTCTTGATCCATAAAGCTTGCCATGCTTGCTTTAGTTTTATTTTGTAAATCTCTCCTTGTTTTCTAGAATAAAACATGTTTTAAATCTCCTTCTTATCTTTATCTTTTAATTGATAGATGAAAACAAAGTAAACAATCAGTTAACTCTATAATTAGCTCTGCCAACTAAGTTATTTTGTCATTTTCCTAACTTCAGCACCCGTCGGTCAACACTTTAGTTGTGCTCGGTGACTACTGCAGATAGCTCAGGCATCAACTTCAGTTCTAGTCGGTAACAACTACAGTTAGCTTAGTAATGATTGGTCGGGTATCACTTTCTCGGGTAATACTGTCCGTCGGGTAATACTGTGAACTTCTGTGATCGGGGTTCACTGTCCGTCGGGGTTTACTGGCACTCGGTGTACATGATTACCGATGACAAAAACTTTGTCTCTTTAGATCTTTAAGTGTTGTGACAATATGTGTATGAGAAATCATACCATATTAAGTTGACATCAATCACAATATAATACATTAACTAATTTAATGTCTTGCATTAGCTTTCTGCATTTTGGTGATCGTAAACTTTGTCATCTTCAAAAATTCAATCAATTATAGTTCATAAATCTCTCCCTTTGGCATTGATGGAAACATACTACATACTACTAATAAAATTTGAAATATATCAATTATAGTTCATCAATCTCTACCAAACTTATTTTTCTATAACCAATACAAATATCTGACTCTCGATAAGCTCTTCTAGCTTAGATTTGATTCTTGCAGAGTAATTTCTTCATTCTTTATTCCCTTCACTGGATAGATGTAGAAACTTCTGATTCTGTCTCTCCCTTTTTTGTAGAACCTCTTCTCCCTTTTCTGGATAGATATGCAGTGTTTAACTTTTCCAATTCTCTCCCTTAAATGGATGTTTCTTTGAATATTTCTCTGATGTTTTCTTTCCCTTTGACTGTTCCTCTCCTTGATGTATATGTTAGAGTAATTTAGCAATTGCTCTTTAGTGCTTAAGTTTCACTTAGGCAGTTTCTTTAGTCTTAGGAAAGTTTCTATTTCCTAGCAGTTGCCCTTTTAGGGTTTCGACATCCTTTATAAGGA